>JASDQU010882594.1:0-15160 GCA_032191745.1 Picea mariana | reverse complement strand
AACCTTTCCATATTTCACTTTGACATTGAAGGGTAAGACTATTTCTATCGATATTGAAGTAGTTGATGCACCCCTAGATTACAATTTGTTACTTGGTAATAGTTGGTTCCACGCGATGAATTCCATCGCATCTACATTGTTTCATGTCTTGCGATCTCCCCATCAAGGAAAAATTATCATTGTTGACCAAATGGGCTATATAACTCCATATCTCCATAATGTTGTGAAGGATGATGTCCCTTTTCTAGGGAAGTCTAGTATTGGGAGTGTAGGAGTAGGTGTCCTTAAAGAATCCTCACTCATGGGGGTTTCTCCTTTACCTTCTCCTATTGTCCCGCAGGTTTTCATGTTAAATACAATTTTGACTCAAGTACGAAAAACCATGGAATCATATAATCCTTTGGTACTACCTGGTCTCTGCAAGCATAGTTCATTTTCTCTGTCAAGCTCGTTAAAAAATGAAACATACCCCTCTCCATTCAAATTCAGTCTCACTCTGGATCACATACTTCAACCTTCTTTTCCTCCACCTAGTAAAAGTGTTCCCATTAGTACCCAGATGCCTAAACAAGGAAAGAAGAGAAGTCATCAGAGGAAATAGGCTTGGGGGGCAGGTATCCAACCTCTGGGAATCATGTTGGAGCCCACCCATTAGTTTGTATCACACAAATTATGGGAAAAACAACTCTAGAGAGACACACTTCTAGGAGTGATCCTATCTTAGGGGTCATTCATTTCATAATGTACTAGTCTTTTCTAGAACAAGCTTAGTATTTTTTCTTTCTCGTGCTCATTAATACATGATAGTAGGTTACCTAGTATACTTTTATCTCTTTTTTGGACTCGTAAAATTTATGAGAAAAATGAACTCTTTGGAATCTCCTTTAAGCTCTTTCTAGACTCTTTAAAAATGAAAAAATTGTTGAGCGATCTTGTTGTTTTTCACCGTCGTTAAAGTGAATTATAAGGAATGTATGTTAAGTGRTCATTTATCTCTTTTTTGGTCTCATCGAACTATTTACGAAAAATGAATACTCTAKTMAAAAATGATTAGAAGAGTTCTCCTAGGTATCGTTTTATACTTTTTTTAGGAACTTGGGGACTAACTTTATGAAAACTTCCATTGTRGATTCTTCTTTATCGAATCTTTTCAAACTCTCTAAATATGAAAAGACCATCAATTTTTATTTCCTTGTACTCRTAAAATATATACAAGGAAGGACCCATCTGGGATCGAACCCTTCCTTTTTCAAGTTCATTGAAACTGTGAATACGAGACTCATCGAAGATGAGTTAACTGAGAAATTGTTATCCTCCTCGAGATTGCTAAAAAAAAAGAGGTACTTCCCTATCTGGGTGGGGGGGAATTTGAGAGGTGGGTCAAGCCTCTTATCATTATGGAAGCTTGATATCACCATTGGACATCACACTTGTTTGAATCCCATGTGTCGTCATACTCTTTTGACTCCTTAAAAATAGAACCCTTGTGTTTTGTCTCATTCCATGTGTCATCATACTCTTTCAACTCCTTTGAAGAGATCCATTTGTTTTCATTACATCATCATACTTGTTCTTCATGATTTTTTTATTCAATGTTGCCAAGTCACTCATTATGCCTCCATATGTTCAAGGGAGGTCAAGCTCTACATTTTCATCCATGTGTTAGTTCACCATCATTTGATACATAATTATTCATAACTATCCTTATTTGTTTCATGTCGATGATGGGGGATATATAATGGTTGTCCTTCAATGAGTCTATTTCCATTGAATTTAGCACATCCTCTGGTAATTAAAATTAGATACTAGTATGTACCTTAGATCCCACATGCCTCAATGGTAGGTTTCCTCACTTTTGACAGTGGATTTACATCACTGACCCCTGATCGAAATATTCCACCAAGTGTTTGAATTTATCTCATCTATTCACATTTAATGAAATGTACTCAGAGTACCTTGGGAGTCATTGTCATCGTTGGTGATTTCCTTTGCACTTGTTAACGATATACATCATTGACCGCTAATAAAGTGGTTTCTTCCATGTTCAACATCAAAAACTCTATTCACATGGGTAGATTCATACTATTCAGGATCAAGATTGAAGACCCTAGGGGGACTATCGAGTAAACACACATTTTTGTCATCTTCCTTCCCCAAGCTGCGATGGATATTATGAAGTTGTGATATATACTGTGAAACAGATCCACTTTTTATTGGTATGTGTTTATATTCTATCATGTTTTAGCTCCACTGTGTATAATCTTGTGGCTACAGATGGATTGAGTCATGGAGATATGGATCAACATTTTATTTTTTGTGTCCATATCCTTAGTCATTACTTTCATGGATCTGTAATGTATTGGTCGATGACCATGCCTTGGTTTCATATTATTCTGAGTATGGGTATGCCTACCTCAAGGATGATATATGTATATTGATGGATGTTTTCTTTCTTTTTCGACATGTCTTCTAACTCCAGTCCCTTGATTCCACAACATTACAAAGTGTTTCAACCATCATTTTTCTCTTGTTATCTCACACATTTGGGGGGGCATCTTTTCTACACCATTTTGTCCCACTTTCTAAAGTGTCATAAAGTGTCTCACTTCACTCATCTTGGTGCTGAAAGTGTCACAAATGCCATGGTACATTATTCTAACTATCACACCTTGTTTGTCACACTTTCCTCATCGTTTCCACCTCAACACCATGCATGAATGCTCCATTACATCCTCTTGAGCATCAAGAAGAAGAAGACACCTTTAAACCCTAAAAATTTGGCCTTTTTTCACTCAGTCCTAGATTCATTTGACCATGGTTGCTCCCATTTTCACTATGGGGGAGAGAACATTTCCTTAAAACCATGTTAGGGGAGTGACTAGGTCGTTATGTCTACCCTTCTAGGGGAGAGACCATGGATATTTGGTAAAATCCTATGAATCTAGGGGAAATATTTTGAGGACTTTCTAGATGGTTCTTGGTTTGTTTTCTTGTTTGTATCAAGATATGATTCAAGACTCATTCTATCCTATATTGGGAGAAAGCATAATCATGAAGAAAAATCAAATCCTATCCTAATCCACCTTATCCTCAACTATGTTCTTGATTTACCCTAGAGTTTAACCCTTTTTGCATCTATATAACCAGGCCATTTCAAAGAGAGAAGGGGATATAAAAAAAGGAATACATCAAACCTATAATCTTGTGAAAGAGAGCCAAACCTTTGTGAAGAAGCTGAGTTGGATCCATGTTCAAGGAATGAAAACAAAATCTTGGAGGACTGTAGCATCATCAAGTTGTAAACTTCTTTATTTTCATTAATGCAATATAACTTGCCCTATTTCTCTATTTGTTCTATTCATTTCTTGTCTCATTTTCCAAGTTTAGTAGACTAGTTATCATCTCTTAACCTGGGATAGAAGTAGAGAATATTTTTACTTGTTTCCCACATGATTACTTGTGAAGATTGGAGTTGGAACTCAATCATGAAGGGAAGAGAGGACAACCATTCGAAACCAGGTACACTCATTTGACCTCCTTTCCCTTCCTTCTTGTTCTATGAAACAAACAACCTAGGACTAATAGATTTAGAATTCATATCACCATTTATTAGAGGTTCTCTCCCTTGTAGGAAACCCAAGTGAGGGGAACTCAACCTGTTTGTAGGGGGGAAATTCTCACCACATTCACTCTTTTGAATAGGGAACCCATTCAGACTCTCGTGGGAAAACCTTTTCTATTTTTGGGTTTATCGGTTGTGACCTAGTCCACCGATGAAGATTTATAATATAAAGAATGGAATGCAACTAACCTAATATGCATGCATACAGATGGAAAACGTAACCAAAAATTAGACATAGAACCAGACGCGCTCATCTCAATGGATTGAGAAATATTTCACAGAGAAAAGAAAAAAGAATACATAAAAAATAGCTACAAACACATAATAGTCTATCATTTGAACAATCAATCAAATTTCTATGGACACAAATTTAAATAAATATTCCCCGAAGAACCGAAATAAGAATGAAACAAAAATACATAAGAATAGTATATAATACAAAGTACATTCTTACACAACCCAAGTGCTAAGTGAAATGTAGAAGAATAGTTGACACACGTGCAACACAAGCATCGGAGTTCTCCTAAAAATATCTTGCCCAAACATGCTTCTTCTCATTAAAAGTTTCATTAATAGTGCATGAAAGCTTCAAAAGACAAAATCCTCCTATTCGGATACAATCATTTTATTTATCAAAATTCAACTTGACTCTTGTCCTTTGGTCTCCCCCCATGACCTTTCGTTTACAAACCTTTGTATTCATTCTCTTCAGAATTATGAGGTAATAATGACAACATAAATGTTTATAATTTAATATATCATACGTGATATACATCAATATTTTGGATTTGTCATTTTTCTGCTTGTGGGTCATCATAGGTTATTATGGATGAGTTTAATAATTGTTCCTTAAATCTTCTCAGATTCCCAAGAAACATTTACAAACTATACACCTTCCACATTTGGTTTCTTCTTAAAAAAATATAAGGTATACAAATTTGAATTTTTATCCCATGGTTCCATTTTCCTTTATCTCCTCTTCCCATTTTCTGCTATTGTTGTTACTTGCTGTTTAATTCGGTTCATTTTTTCCTCTTTGCTTTACATTCATCTACCATAATATATGTTCTTTGTCCATCTAGTAATTGGGTTCCATTCAACACCAAATACATGAGTATCACGTACATAACATTTCAAAATATAAATTAAAATATATTTAACCATGGAAAAAAAATCATAAATTGAGCGATAATTTAATATATTCTTCTTCCAGTTTGATATATGATTCCTTTGATGGTTACTTCATGGACAACCCCCATTCTAACGTTTTGTTATTGTATTTTTATGTTGATGACAATTTGACATCATAAAAATTCAAATATATATTAAAAACAATGAGGAATCACCACATACGTATATCTGGAAAGTTTCATAACTTAGTGAGACATTTCCAATGGTATTAGGAACATGCAAACCTAGTATTAGAATCAAAAGTTATGGACAAAATATAAAAAATAGTCTTACAAGACGAGTCCCTGTATCGAAGGTTAGAAGTTATTTTGTTGATATATGGACATTGGAAGAGAGATCAACTCTCATGTGTCTGTGCCAAAAGAAGGATTGATCTCCGATATGTCAGTGCCTAAATAAATATTAAGCTCGAGTCTGTCAGTGCCAAAAGAAATATTAAGCTCTGACGTATCAGGACCAAATGAAAATTTGAGCTTTGATGTATTAAGGAAACAAAATTGATTAAAAAACTAAGTATTGGACCCCTTTTCTACATCAACGAAGATGAGATGATTCCTCCAACACTAGTATTATCAGTGCCAAATCGGTGATCTCCTCCGTTGTATCAACGATAAAGAGATTTCTTCCACCGATACTAGGTGTATAAATGACATTCGAAAGGGGTGACGAATTCCCTAAGGATTAAGCTCCAATATGAAAACTTAAAAATACATGAAGAGTAGAGAGGAGTATCCCAAAACCTATAATTACGAAGTTATATAACTCGATAATACCTTTACAAAATGGGTTTTGGCGTCGAAAGTTATTGGCTAAATGCGAAAGGAATTTTTACAAGACTTGTGGCTGTATCGACGCATGAAAGAAGATTGCCTTCTTAGTATTGAAAAAAGAAACATGATCGCTTCTGATGTAGCAGCAAAATAAACATTATCTCCTTTGGTGTATTTGTAAATGAAAGAAGATTGATGTATTGGAAAAGGAAACAAGATTGCTTGTGGTGAAGGAAGACAAATTGAAAAATTTCTAAAATTATTTTTGAACGGCAAGAAACAATGATAGCTCGACCTCAAAAGTCAATAAATTTCTCAAAATATCTCTGATTTAGGTGCCATTGTTTTCAATGAGGAGAGAACGAGAATAGGCTTCTAGTGAGATACTTTACAACTTCATTTAATTATTTGAGTAGGCTCATGCTCAATGAAGGTCACAATTAACAAGACTTGTTTGATGGGAAATCCTTGGCAATAGTTATGGCTTTTATAGACCTCGGAATTTGATTCCATTAATGACATTGGAATTTTAATCCTATAAAACATACACCTATCCTATTTCGAGAGTCAAAATCGACTTTGACTAGTACCCACAATTGCACGCAAAGACATTTTTTAATGAAAGTTCATACTTTGTTTTGAATAAATTTCCTAAACTTAGTTCTATCAATTCCTACATCATATTTGTTATATAGGATCTTAATACATACATTGGAACTAAAGTATGAGACAAAATTACCAATTCTTCTCTAACATGTAGTTCATAATCAACCTCTTCCTTATAGATGTTGCAATTAACACACCTAATAATAAACAACACTTTCATTATCAAGGTTAGTCATAAAATCAAAAGACACAAAATATACATGTTGGTATAATATGCATAATAAAAGCTTCTAGCAACACAATCAAACTCAATAAAAAATGCAACATGACAATGATTAAGATCAATAATAAATCAGAAGAGCCTGCTTAATGGGCAGAATGAAAATTATTTGAGATGGAGGAAAAAATAGGAGAGGCATCGATATGAAAGCATCTTGTTGACACTGTCAGTGAGAGAAGGAATAGCATTGCAGATACACTGTGTATCAACGAATATAGGGGAAACTCACCAATACACCATGTATTAGCGAACATAAATTAAACTCGTCGATACATCGTGTATCGGTGGAGATAAGGGGAAACTCGAAGATACATATGGACGGTCGAAAGTGGATGAATCCCAGTGTATCGGTGGTCACGAGAAGATTATCACTAGTGGTATCGATGTTGACGGTGATGGACGTATCAGTGCAATTACTACACAAAAAATTTCTAAGCAATGGCTCGATTCCTGTATCGATGACATGGTGAGTTCCATGGCGATGCATCGACATTTATAAATGTTTCGATGCTGACACATATGATATATTCAAAAATCTTGAGTGTTAGTGCTCAAGAGAGGATATATTATGGTGTATCAAAATTCAGCAGTTGTTTTGGCACTGATATACAAAAAATTCATCGAAAAGCTTGTAAGTGTTGAACCCATTCATTTGTTTCAGCGACGTCGGTATCGGTGTCTGAAAGTTAATCGATGCTGATACACCATATATATTTTGAATGTTTTTTCTAAGTGTTGCTTTATTCTGGTGTAGTGGTGTATTGGTGAGGATGAGGGGATGAAATTCGACGTGTCGGTGAGAATAAGTTCAATTGTGACAATACATAATGCATAATCCATAAAAATTGGAAGTATAATGTGTATCGGTAGAAATGATTTGAATGTTTTTTCTAAGTGTTGCTTTATTCTGGTGTATTGGTGAGGATGAGCGAATGAAATTCGACGTGTCGGTGAGAATAAGTTCATTTGTGACAATACATAATGCATAATCCATAAAAAATTGAAAGTATAATGTGTATCGGTAGAAATGATGAGATACAGATCGGTGTGTAGGAGAAAAAAATGGTATTGGCTCCGATACTTGAAGGCGAAGGTAGAAAATTTTCTTAAGTGTTGGGAACTTTTCAGTATCGATAAGGAAAAGACTAACTTGAGGATCCTAGATGTATCAACGGGGAAAATATTAACTCAACAATTTAGCGAGAATCAATGAGCTGAGAAGGATACACAAATTCTACGTAAAATATGGAAGGATTTGAATTAAACGTCATAAGGACAAATTAACTTGGATGAGAAGATAAAGGGGTTTGTGATACACAAAAAGAGGGTCCCTATTTCTTTGGGAAAATTGACTCTTTGAGAAATGAAACAAGGAAAACTAAAGTTGTTGGTGTTGATACAACAACATTCTACATTTTTATATAGGTTTAGATGTTTGGAAAAAAAGTAGTAGCATTTTTGTCTCACAAAAAAAATATGCCAAGAGTTTGCTTAATATGTTTAGAATTTGAGTCTATAGATTTTCATAGTTAGTCATAGTGTATGAATTTTTAGATAATGTTATTATTCTACTTGTCATTTATGCTGATGACATCATTATTATAAATAGTGAGGTAAGTGATATTGAATAGATCAAATATGAAATAAGTAAATATTTTGAGATGAATGATGGCCCTTCTACATTACTATATAGGTCTAGAAGTTTAGAAAATAGGTAGTATAATTTGTGTCTCACAAACAAAATATGCTAAGAGCTTTTTTGATATGTTTAGAATTTGAGTGTGTAGATTACAACAATTAGTCACAATGTATGAGTTTTATGGTTAATGACATCATTCTACTTGTCACTTATGTAAATGACATCATTATTATAGGTAGTTAAGGAGGTCCTATTGAATAGATCAAATCTAATATGAATAAATATTTTGACATGACTAATCTCATCTACATGAGCTAGATTATTTTCGGCACGAAATGAGAGTGGAGATATAATAAAGAAATGCACAAAGATATCGTGGATATCCAATAATATAACATAAATGTATTAGAGAGCAACCATAAACACAAATATACAATAATACATGATTTCTATTAATGAAAGAAATGTACAGAGACTGTAAAAATACAGAGTGAAAGACTCGCTAGAATGGTGGCAACTTATCTCTGAGAAGAGATGTGATGACTAGTTGCATTCACAAGAACATGATTATTAAAATGAGGCTCCAAAGGCCTTTTTAACATAAGTAAAATCCAAAACCCTAACCCCAGAAGATGAAAAGACAAAGGTTTGCGGGCCACAATGGGGGTAGTTGATACGTCAACTTCCTGAGGGCGTAACTTTTGCATACGATCTCTATTTGGGGCACTCGATACACCATTGGAAAGGTGTAACCGAGAAGAATGATTTTCGACTAGTTCAAGATAGTTTTCTTGATAATTTCCTAGACCTTGAATCCACAAAAGACATTGTTTAGGGCCTCAAAAAGGGCCCAGAAATTTGAAACCCCAAAAACTGTCGAAAAACTACCAAGATGAAAAATTGTTTTTCGAGCCCATGGAATAGGTGGGTGGCCACCGATATCCACTTGGATCAATCCTTCCTCCTTAGGAGCCAATGGTCTCCATTGCATTGAGTTTCCGGGAGAGAAGGGGAAGCGTTTGCTGAATCTGAATCTTGTTGAGTTGCTTTCCTTGTTGGAGACGTCGCGTTGCTTGGTTTGTGGAAAGTTGTCATGACCCTATTGTTGGAGGGGTTGAATATGTTTAGCGAGTCAGGCTACATGATATGTTTGTGTGAAAATGGAATATTTGTTCTTTGTTGTGGTCTTGTCGACCCACTTCTATTGGATAGAAGGTGCTTGGGTCGAGGCTCTAGTGGTTGCAGTATCTTCCTGTTCACCTTTTGAATAGATTGTGAAGAAGATGAAATTTGTAGTATGAGATACTAGCTTGCTGCACTGTTGAGGTGGGACAATAGTTGGAACTACCTCTGGTATTCTGTAAATATGACCCACCAAAGTAACAATGACACTACGGGGTCGAAACTCATAAGAAACATGGCACTTCCACATATATGGTTGGCCCAACAAAACATCACAGACATCCAGTGGGAAAATATCACATAATACCTCATCCTTGAAGGGATGGATGTTGTATGACAATCGACACTACTGGATGACACAAATATCTCATCCTTGGTGAAGCCACCTGATGTTGTATGGCTACAGGTGTCGTGTTGTCGACAATCCCAACTATTTAACGACCTCTGCTGAGATGAGGTTCTTTTGGCTTCTGCTATCAACAATAAAATGCAGTGGGGTCCCCTTAACCCACATCTGTGAATGAAAAAGACACTCCCCCTATTCTGGATCTATTGGTTCTTGTGGTTGATTTCCTACCGTCGCGACAATAGCAGTGGGGTCTGCGTCGATGATCTGTCTTTTACCAATATTTTGAGAATCAAATTATGAATCAGGGTTTGGTTCCTTGTCTTTGATCTCAGCCACCAATCACTGTTCTTAGTGACATTCCTCGGTGTTGTGCCAGGGGCTTTTGTGGAAATCATACCATTTTTCGGTGTCCTTCTTTGTCTTCTCGTGACCCTTATTTTCCTGTGGCTTGGACTGGTTTCAAGAAACTGTTTATTAGGGCCATCTTTATCATACTTTGTTTGTTGCATATTTGTAGACCGAAACTCTCATTTGTTCTGGTGCTTAAATTTCTACTCGATTTTAACAACATATCAATAAGCAACACTGAGTGATGAGATGTCCAGAAAATCCATTTCAGTTTGGAGTTATCTGTGTAGAGCCCCAAAGTATTTCAAAACCAAATGTCGTTCAGAGTCTTTGATACCCATCTTGGTGCACAAGGTATGAAAGGTATTTGTGAACTTTTAAACTACTTGGCTACTCTCTTGCTACAATGTGGTCCATCTCATGTATTGGTCCTCATAGTTTCCAATAGGGTAATAATATTCCTTTACTGCATCCACAAAAAAATCCCAAGTGGGCTCAGCCCCATATATTCCAGACTCCTCTGTGGAACATTCCTTCTAGTAAGTTTCCCACCAATGTTTGGCATGGGGGAGAGTTTTAAGGAGTGTGGGAGAGTTTTAAGGAGTGTGAAGGTGATCTTTTCCCTGTCGAAAAAATTATGAATAGAGAAATAACCTTCTAATAGATTTAGCCATTTGTCTAGGGCATCCGCATCTATCTGACCTTGAAATACGGGAATATCAAAATTAACATGTGCCTTGAAAGGAGAGGTTCTTCCAAAGTGGTTGTTTGATGAATACATGCCTATTTCTATCAGCAAGTGTTGACGTGTGTGGGAAAAATTATCCATCATTTTGTCCCTCTATCGTTTTTCTTTTCTTCTGCTATGGAGGTTTTCTTGGGCATGCAAGAGCAATTTTCTTCGAGACAGATAAGATCGAGACTCAACTTGCTATACTCGGACCTCGTCGGGGACATGCACTGAAGATATAATAAAGATATCATGAATATCCAATAATATAACAGAATGTATTAGAGATGCCACCATAAACATACAGATAAAATAATACATGATTTCTATTAATGAAAGAAATGTATAGAGACTGTAAAATTACAAAGTGAAAGACTCACTAGAATGGTGGTAGATTATCTCTGAGAAGAGATGTGATGGCTATTCACATTCGCAAGAAGATGATTATGACAATGAGGCTCCAAAGTCCTTTTTAACATAAATAAAATCCAAAACCCTAACCCYTGAAGATGAAAATCTAAAGGTTTGTGGGCCCCGATGAGGGTAGTTGATACGACAACTTCCCAGGGGCATAACGTTTGCATATGATCTCGKTTTGGGGCACTTAATACACCATTGGAAAGGTATAACCAAGAAGAATGATTTTCAGCTAGTCCAAGCCAATGCATCTAGTKGATTCTTGGACACCGAATCCCCAAAAAACGTCGTTTAGGGCCTCAAAACGGCCCCAGAAGTTTGGAAACCAAAAAAATGTCGAAAAAATGCCAAGATGGAAAACTATTTTTCGAGCCCGTGGAATAGGTGTGTGGCCACCAATATCCACCTGGATCACTACACCTACATAAAAAGAGCTAAATATTCTAACCAAGATTATCTCTAAGGAAGTTAATGAGTTCGTGTACAAGTAGCTAGTGGGGATATTCATATATATTATGACCATTAGGAATGTTTAGAAATTAAGGGAGAATGTAAGTTATTTTGGATTGGGAGGATTCTTTAATACATTAAGATGCATCAAAAAGAGAAAACACCCTTATTCCTTGACAATAAAGGGGTTTTAAAACTAGCTAAGAATATAGTCTTCCATGAGTATACAAAGCATTCTGAGATATGTTTCCACTTTATCATACAAATTTTAAAGGATGGAACTATTCATTTGTAGTATTGTCCCAGAGAGGACCAAACTATATACATTTTCACCTAGTCTTTGTGTCTTGAAAAATATGTAAAATTTTGGGATAAACTTTCTGTAGTTAGTATATTTACCATTAAGGGAGGGTGCTAAAGTAATATTGTAAATGTAAATTAGATATTATGCATAGGAATTGATAAAGTAACTTCRAATTTATGTTATTTTGTGCATATTAGGCATATGGATTAATATTTATAACTTCAACTTTAGGTTATTTTATTMTTTTCTCATTTATTTCGGTTTATATTTTTCTCACTCTATCCCATGTTCGTAAAGGGGATTACCTCAGGTATCTTGTTTCCCTTTATAAGAAAGTTTTTCCTTTCTCATTATATATGGAATTTGGTTTTCTTTATGTGTTTGTGTTATTATGATGGTAGTRACCTTTTGAAAGTTCATCACATTCAATTATTTTCCTTGGATTCCAAATGTTTTAATAATATAGTCTTGTGGTGAATTTTTAAGTTTACACCTATTATCTTCACCACTTTTATGTATTTTTGGTGGATTTCAAATATTTTGATAACATGGTCTTGTGATGATTTTTCAAAGTTTACTACTATTATATTGCAGTAGCAAGTGTTTAGAGTTTTGTTGGAGAAAACTAAAATATTTTCACTACATGAACTTCAGAAAGGTGTCGCACCACTATTATATTATATTGTTGCAGCAAGTGTTCATGGTTTTGTTGGAGAAAAGTAAAATATTTTCAGCACATGAAATTCATAAAAGTTTTTCACCACTATAATATTGTTGCAACAAGTGTTCATGATTTTGTTGGAGAAAAGTAAAATCTTTTCGCTACATGAACTTCATAAAAGTGTCACAATATTATCTTGTGAATTTAATAGAAACTCTACAATCAAACAAAAATGAGTTCAAAATATTGCACCACAAAGTTGGGGACATTAAGTTTAAGAACTCTCATGCAAGGCTCATGAAACAAGTTTGAAGATCATTCTGCAACACTTGGGAAGCATGAGTTTTAAAATTTTGTTGAGGCTCATGAAACAAGTTTGAATATATTTTTCCAACACTAGGGAAGCATGGGTTTTAAAATTATGTCGAGGCATGAAGGCTATGGACATTGATAAAATCAAATTTTTATGTGAGAAAACTTTAAAATATATTTACCTGCAACTTACTTTGAATGATAGAAAGATAACCTTGAGTTTACGAKTCTATCTTAGGGTTTCTTAATTTTCAAAAGGTGATAAGTTATCCATAGAAACTGAAATCAAGAAACCATATTTTGTAGGGCAAAGAGAATGGGAAAAATTCCAAATAGGTGGTTTCAAGCCTAGATTTATTTTAAACTTTAAGKTGTTCATAATCAATCATTAGAGGAATTTTGAGGTAAAAATCGGGCCTCAAAGAAAAAAATAACTATCAAAATCAACTTCAAAATAATCTGTAGGATTCAATATGAATGTGTCAACTAGAGGGGTAAATATTTTTGGAGGGAAAGGAAGAAAAATRCYTTTTTTATTGTATTTTCATCTTATCTCCTTATATATTTACTCAAATTTCAAGTGTAGGCACTCACTGAATGTGGATTTAAATTTCTCATCCAACTAATACCAACTATGCATGCTTTTGATTACAATTATTAAATTCCACATCCAACTAGTACCAACTAGTACCAACTATGCATGCTTTTGATTACAATTATTTATTATTTTCATTACGAGGCCCATTATAGACCTCAAATTTCCTATAATTTGAAAGTACAACATGCTTAGCGAGAAATTCCAACTATAAATTTTCATATCTATGAGTATCATAATTTGATTATGAGAATTGTGTTGAGATTTTAATTCATAAAACTTACAAGTATCCTATCCTAAAACATAAGTATTTTTTTTAATGAAAATAAGTTGTGATTAAAACATTTCTTTTGACAAATTGAATTGTGTTAGCTCGTTTTACATATTTGTTATATAATGTTCAAACACGATGAATAACATTGGGTTTATTCATTACCATGTGAAATATATTAATCCATGAAAATGGTCAACCGACATTTGAAACACGTAATACCAAATACCTCGCGACATTTTGAATTCTTCTTGAAATAGAATTTTGAGTTATCCATAGATGTACGATAGATTTGACAAGCCTAAGTAAATATAGAGAGACTCTTAATATCCATATAAAAAAACAAGTGGCACAATAGAAAAGATAAAAGTCATGCAATGCCAAAAATTTCACAAAGAAAACTTCTGGAACATGCCACATTATGGAAATGGGGACAAAACAATTCTTTGATTGCATATTAAAAAGTGAATGTCAAAGATGCATCTCATAAAAGATATCCCTTGTTAGTATCAGACCTCAGTCAATCAATAAACATTTTAAAAGAATTAGGTTTAAGGAAAAAATACCAAGACAGAGAGAGTTGATTTAAAAATTTCAAAGGGGGTCCCTAGGTTGTTTGATATTGGTCTTGTTAAGGCCTCAAGAAATGATCAAACATGGGGTGAGTCAATGAATCTTTGAAATGGACTTTGAAAGTTCTCCCATAATCACAAAGGAGACTTAACCTTATTGGGATAGATATGTTAATCCTCATTAATAGGTCCCATCAATACTAAGATCATCAATGAAAACCTAGATTAATTGGATTTTCAAACTATAGAAACTCACTAGTTAAAATAAAGGGGAAAATGATGGAGTTTGTTCTTTAAAACACTATTCCTAGTTGTGGGTTAAAACCATGATCACACAGTTGACTTGAATAATGGGTTTTGAGAATATTCCACGTAAGGTTCTAAAATTCTCATGGTATTGCTTCACTTCCCACGAGCATCAATAGCCCCAATGGAGTGGTCACAACATCACAATTTTTTCTCCACTAGTAATGTGTAACGAACCGCCTCGTTACGACAACCATTCTAGTAATAGATGTATTTTTTTTTTTTTGTTTAAGGTGTGTGCGCGCGTGTAGAAGTAACAACACACTTGACTCTCGTCGCCCCTTGACAACCAACAAGACGCAACCACGCGATTCATCACAAGAAGACTAAAGGCACATGACGAGTAACTGCAAATAATGTACGACCATAGGCATAAGGCACACAACGCAAACATTTAGCGACAAAGTAAACTGACCACTAAATACGACTGACCACCCTCAAGTACAACATAAATAAGAAGAACAATTGCGCCCCTTACGGAAGGCACGTGACAAGGACTCTGTCATCAATCCAACCCTCAATAGGACGAGACATTGTCCATCACTCGACTAACAT
>JASDQU010882593.1:10902-21186 GCA_032191745.1 Picea mariana | reverse complement strand
GAACAATGAGAAATCATACACATACACAGTACACCAGTATTTTTACGTGGAAACCCAATGTGGGAGAAAACCACATAATTAATTTTCGTATATGTCTTTAAGAAATCTCGTCCCAAGCTGTACCAATCTTCTTCAAAACTTTCCTACAGATTCATGACCTATCTATTCTGCAGCATGCAGATGTCCGTGCCTTTCCCTATTGCAACTCCCAGATGTCTATGCCTCTCTTGAAGAAACTAACATGATAGCACAAATATATAATAGTACACTAACACTCTCTCTATCACTCTGTCTATGTCACTATCTCAGTCTCAATCACTTTTTGATCTCTCTGTATCTACTCACAAACTGGTTGATTTGATAGAAAGGAATACTCATCCAACATCCAAGTAGATATTTAACACAACCATGTACTAGGTTCATACATATGTCTCATTGATATTGTGTGATAAAATAAAACCTTACATTAACCATACATCAAACCCTCATTGTTATGCAAAATCAACCTGTACTGATAACATTATGTCTCAACCATAAACTCTCAACCATACTTCAAAATAACACAATATATGTCTTAACAATATGCCCAATGAAGTATCATAACAATAAACAACCAATACATTAGAAATGTATCCATGTAGATATGTCCGATATAAAATATATCGTACAACCATTAGTCCCTCAAGGTAAAAATCTCAATCTACCATGGCCATACCCAAATCATTCACCAAAGACTTACTTAAGAAAAGAATATAACATAGCTTTTGTTACTATAGATATCTTTGCTATACCTTCACAAATAAACCTTCATGTAGCCTCTTCTCAGCTCTACAACTTGTCATTGATGATAGATCTGATCTTCTTTTTCTTCATCCTTGGCAACAGATCTATGCTCTATCTTTAGTAAACTCATGAGTAACCATGATTTGTCCCAATATGGGCCACATATGTCCATGCTTTTCTAGTAATACAACCTACATATGTCTTCAGTAAAACCCTAGTTCAATACACATAGTCTTGACCCTTCAAATTCTACAACTTCTTTCGTCACTGCTTCAGACTCACTGTTATAGATTTGTCAATGATACCTACCCATCGCTTTTCAAAAAAAAAATATTCAATGTGCTCAATTAGGTGCCAATGAGAGACCCTTGATCTCTTATTTATACTCTCCAATTAGCTTCCTTTACGGTTTATCTTCTAACTATTTTACCGAACTTCCTTTTTTTAGGGCCAACCCACTTTTAACTACTTTACTCACTTGCAACCACTTTACTATAAATAGAAAACTCACCACTTCTTGTTGCAACTAATTTATTTTTAATTATTTTCCTACTTCAACAACTTTACTCATGATTAACTCCTAGTTAGAACCATTTGGACTAGTAAACTTCTTCTAGGAGATTCTAGAATAATTGACTTCTTTGACCTTCTAGGGGATTCTAGATAACTCATGAGGGTTCTCCAACTTCACTAAGCCATATCTACTCAACCATGAGGAACTACGTGACATATCACATTACCAAAAATGAAACAACATGTACTATCCATATATGATAGTCCTTCCTAGAAACTCACTGATATTCATTACATTATTCCTCAAACATAAATGGGTTCCTTATCCACACTTGTGGGGCTACCATAATTGTTTCAAGGGTTGACATCAACAAAAACCGACCCAATTAATAAAAAATCTCCCCCCTTTTCATTGATGGAAATGATATGATGCAACACTGAAGTCATTACACTGATGCTCCCCATGTGACCTTCACAACCTCTAGAGTCATGCATATGATTCATCTCTCCCCATTTGACATCAATGGAAAAGGGTAACTTTCCTCCAGGGCTTCTCCCCTTGATGGAACTCTCCTTAGGGATGATCCCCCTAATTGAATTGTCCTCTCCATGGTGCTTCCTCATGTGAATCTATGACATATAATAAAATCATTCAAAAGTCATTGTGGGGAAGAAACTACTCCAAGTTTCTAGTGAAGATACTCAAAATCTTCCCTTGGAAGCCATTTTGTAAAGATATATGCAATCTTCTCTTTTGTCCCAACATGATCAACTCTAATTTTATTCTCTGCAACCTATTCCCATAGAAAATGAAACTTGATTGGAATGTGATTCATCTTGTTGTGCATCACTGGATTATCTGACATACTGATGGTGCTTGTGTTATCACAAAATATCGAAATGGGATCATCATACTCAATCTGTATATCTTTCAATGTTTATTTCTTCCATAAGACTTGTGTACAACATGTTGAAACTACAATATAATCTAATTTCACTGTAGAAAATGATACTGATGATTGTTTCTTTCTTATCCAAGATACCAAACACTCACCCAAGTAGAAATTTGATCCACTTGTACTTCTTCGATCATTAAACCTACCCAATCTGCATCTGTGTAGGAAATAAGTGATAGATCCTTTCATTTTAGATACCATAATCAAAACTCTTATGTACCCTTGAGATATCTAAATATCCTCTTTACTTCCAAAACATATGATTCATTTGGTGTTGCTTGTAATCGTGCCACCTGTCTGACTGCCTGCATCACATCTGGTCTAGAATCTGTCATGTAAAGTAAGATTCCAATCATTGACCTATACTTCCTTCGATCTTTAGCCTTTGATTCATCATCTTTACTTAACTTTCAATTGGTTTTCATAGGAGCATTGACTGTTTTGCAATCTTCCATTATGAACCTCTTGATCATTTGTCTAATATACTTGGTCTGAGAAATAAAAATGCATTGGTTGCTTTGACATATCTGAAGACCCAAAAATAAAGATAATTCTCCAAGCAATGACAATTCAAACTCATTATGCATATCCTTTGCAAATTTATGGCTCATCCTATCATAACACTACAAAAGATAATATCATCAACATAAACTTCAATTAACAAAATACTATCTTGATTTACCTTCGTGTAGAGGTTGTTGTTTGCATTCCATTTTATGAACCCTTGTTGTTGTAAGTATCTATCCAGTTTGGAATACCATGCTCTGTGGGCCTCTTTAAGACCATAACATTGCTTCTTTAACTTGCAAACATAATTTTCATTCGCTAACAACTGAAATGCTTTTGGTTTCTCAATGTAAACTTCTTCCTCTAGATCCCTGTTTAGGAAAGATGATTTCACGTCCATTTGATACACTTTAATATTCTTGGGGCATGCATAAGCTACGATAAATCTGATTTCTTCCATTATAGAAACTGAGGAAAACGTCTCTTCAAAGTCTCCTTCAACCTGAGTGTATCCTTTACATACCAACCTTGTTTTATTCCTGGTAACATGTCCATCTTCGTTCAATTTGTTTTTCTGAAGACCCACTTTGTACCGATCAGATTTTTGTTCCTTGGCCTTGGAACCAATTCCCAAGTGTCATTATTCTCTATTTGATCTAACTCTTCATCCATGGCTTTGATCCATAATTCATACTTGCTGGATTCTTCAAAACTGCTTGGCTCAATTGTTGACAATAGTGTTAGGTGCAGTTGTTTTGGTGAATAGATTCTTCTTCTAATTTCAACTCCTGCATATTTGTTCTCGATAATCATACATGATGGATGATTCTTTTGTATTCATGTGCTAGGTTACTTTGACGGTACTTCAATATATTGTTGTTCTTTCTCTTCTTCTTTTGACTTCTCTTCTTCCTCTTCCTCTTCTGCTACTTCTTCTTCCTTTACTTCTTCTTCGTGAACCTATTCCATTGAATCCTTTCCTTCTATTTTTATCCTTATCCACCTGTCTCATCAAATTTCACATTGATGCTTTCCACAATTTTGTTGAGCCTTATATTGACGTATTTGTATGCTTTCCTTGTGCTTGAGTACCCAACATGTACACCTTTGTCAACACGAGATTCAAAATTTCTGATTTTTCCATCTTCTCTTCTAATGTAGCATTTTATTCCAAAAACTTTGAAATGTTTCAAATTCATTAATACTCCTTTCCATAGCTCATAAGGGGTTTTATCACTTTTGTTTCTTAGAATTCCTCTTTTTTGAATGTGAACTTTTGTATGCACTGCCTGTACTCAAAAGACATTTTTCAACTTAGAATCCATTAACATAGTTCGAGATATATCTTGTATTATCATGTTCTTCCTTTCGACGACTCCATTTTTTGTGGTGTATTGGAAACAAAGAATTGCCTCTTTATCCCATTCTTACTAAAAAATTACATAAATTCTTTTGAATTAAACTCTCCTCCATTGTCCGATCTCAAACATTTGATTTTTGAATCTATTTCATTTTCAACCATCTCCTTGTACATCTTGAAGTTCTCGAATGCGTCTAACTTCTTACTGAGAAAACAAATGAAATCATTCTTGTATATTCATCAACCAATAGCATAAAATGCCGCTCACCTTTCAACCATTTTGTTCTAGTTGGTCCAACTATATTAGTATGCACAATTTCCAACATTTTTTTTGTCAAGTATTCCTTTGATTTAAACTTGGTATTGGTTTTATTTCCTTGTTGACAATGGTTTCACAATGTGTTGGTTACCTTTATGATATGGGGAATTTCTATGAATTCTTCCTTTTTGATGACCTTGAAAATATTATTAAAATTTATGTGACCCATTCTTCTATTCCATAGCCAAAATTCATCTTCCTTTCCTAAACAACACTTTTCCTTTCCAATTTCACTTAGTACATATATGTTGCTTGGAGTTCTCACAGCTATCACCACCACTCTTTCTAGACATTATTTTCTCATCTCGCATTTTTGTGAATAAAACATAAGTTTGTGACCTTGGTCACACATTTTACTTACACTCAAAATATTTTGTTTCATGTCTTCCACTAGTAGAACATTTTCTTCCTTGGCATCCTTACTTCCACTCTTGAATGTGCCTCTTCCAATGATTTTGGTTGAGTTGTCATTTCCAAAAGAGAATGACACATCTCTTTCCTTTTTCATAGTTAGAAACATGTCCTTATCACCTGTCGTGTGCTTTGAACAACCACTGTCAACATAACAACCACGTTTCTTGTGTTTATCTTGTAGAGAGTGTGTGCATTCTTCATTATTGTACTGATTCTTCTTGCTTATCCATATTCTTTGAGGTTCTTGTCTGTAACTGTTGCTGTTTTTTTGTGATTCTCTTGGAGGAACTTTCATTCTACAATCTTTGGCCTTGTGTCCAATTTTTTTGCATTTGTAACATTCCACTTTGGTACTTGAGGATTCAAACATGTTGTAGCTTCTATTTTGGATTTCATTAGGCCTTATTGGATAACCATTTCTTGTATAACCTTCATAGTTGTTTATGTTTATGTTGTTGGCTCTACAATTCACAACATTGTACCCAAAATTATTACATGAATAAAATAATCCAATTAAAATTGTTTGATACCTGGGAGATGGATATCTTCTGAAAGGTGTTTCTTTTCTGAATCCTTCTTTGTCTTGATATATTTTTACTTTTGACTACTTCTGATTCTAAACTAGAAATCTTCTTGGAGGTGGAGTATATCTATGATATTCGTTTTGAAACTTCATGTATTTCTCCTTCTCATTATATCCTCTAACTATATCTGTATATCTTCTTTGCTTTGTTTCTTGATATGCTGTTTTGGATATTGAGCCCTTTTCTATCTGGTTTTATTCTAGTCCGGAATTGTCATGATGTGGTCTTTGAATACTAATAATCTCATCCAAAACTTTAGAGTTATTCTGTATGTTTTTCTTCTGAAGGTCTTTTCTCAATATAACAATCTCTACTTCCAAACTTCCAATGATCATGTTTGTTTCTTCTAGTTGTTCTTTGAGTGCTTCTTCAATTCTTTTGTCTTATTCTACTTGGATTTTTAATTTAGTGATCATATGCTCTAGTCTTCAAAGTTGGAATTTTGAGCTCCCTCTTTTGTTTTTAGTTTTTCCTGTAGTAATTTGTTTTTCTTCTTTTCCCTTTTTATAACTTCTATGGAACTCAACAATTCTTCTATATAATCAAATTCTGCCTCTTCATATTATTCTTCAGTGTTTTCTTCATTGGAGTTTTCTACTTTCATGAATATAACCCTTTCTATATAACTATCACTAACTTCATCTTCTTTTGATGAGGTATTGTCTTCTTTAGTGCAAAGGATTTTCTTGAAAATTTTCTTTTTTGTTCTTCTACCTTTGTATATTTGTTTACTCTTAGAGTCATCTCGTTCATTTCTTTTCTTTTTCTTATGGGGACATTTATTAGAAAAATGACCAATACCATCACAATTAAAAAAAATTAACGAAATCTTACCTCTATATTTGTCAATTCCTTTTTTCATCCTTCTGATGATGTTGGATACTTCTTCATCATCTTCTGAGATATCATTGTTTCTACTATCTGTCTTTTCCTTTTTATTGCTCTTTTTATTTGTCTTCTTAGATGATTTGAATGTTGATTACTTTGTAACTGGATTATCTTGCTCTGTTATCATCTCATAAGTCATGAGTGTTCCATGCAACTCATCCATGGTTAGTGTATCTAGATCCTCTCTCTCTCTTCTAGTGCTGAAATATTTGAATAAAATATCATTAGAAGGGATATCAATACCTTTTTGAAAATTACATGTTCATTTACCTCGTCTCACATACCTTTGATATTGCTTACTTATTCATCAACTCATATAAAGTAGGTAGCTATGTTTTCATCTTCATTCATCTTCAATTGTTCAAACTTTTCTCTCAAGATTTGAAGTTCATCATCCTTGACTTTCTCATCTCCTTTGTATGTATTCTTCAGTTTGACCCAGATATCTTTTGTGGAATCATAGTGCATAACTTTGGTGTATATTGATTGATTCAAACCATTCAAGAGTGCACTTGTGTCTCTTGAATTATTTTCTTCAATTTTCTTTCCATGTTTATTTGTTGGAGGAATGGTTGGTGCTTTTATCCATCTACTAATGATCACTAAACATAAAATCCTAGTGTCTGTATACATTTCTTCATTCTTCTTCTCTAAAAGGCATTTTCTTCCCCATCAAACTGTGGTATCCCAATCTTAGAGTAATCCATGATCTCCTTCTATTGGTCAAATGACCTCTTGAAGGAACTGCTCTGATACCAATTATTAGATTACTGAGGGGGGGGGGTGTGAATCAATAATAGTTCTTTTTAATCCTTTTTAACCACAATAAATATTTATGATCAATTTACCAATATCATTCAACAAGTAAAAAATAAATAAACCATGAACAATGAGCAATCATACACATACACAGTACACAAATATTTTTACATGGAAACCCAATGTGGGAGAAAACCACTTAATGATTTTTCTTATATGTCGTTAAGAAGTACATTCATTAGAAGAACCAACTTCCTTTTTTCTCCATTTTTAACTGGAAGGAGGATCCAACCCCCTATATTCTCAGGCTACAACCCAAGGGAATATCCAACTCCCTAATTCTTTGGCTACAATCAAAAGGAGGCTACAACCCCCTATGTTCTCCGACTACAACTAAAAGGTGGATAAAAACACCTATCCTTTCCCCATCCAACCACCATGATGTACTAATTACAAATGTAGAAAATGTGTCACTATAAATGAATCAAATCTATCACTATCATACCTGTCACTGAAATCTTGTACCAATCTTCTTCAAAACATTTCTGCAGATCCAAAACCTGTGTATTTTGCAACATGTAGATGTCCATGGCTTTCCCTACTACAACTTGTGGATATCCACGCCTCTGCTTGATACAACTCAAAAAATAGCATAAAGCTATACTAATACACTAACACTCTCTCTCTCACTCTATATGTGTCACTATATCAGTCTTATTCATTGACTGATCTCTTTGTATTTGCTCACAAATTGGTTGATTTGATAGAAAATAATACTCATCCAACATCCAAGTAGATCTAACACAACCATGTACTATGTTCATACATATGTCTCACTGATCTTGTATAATATAAGAAACCCTTACATTAACCATACATCAAATCCTCAGTGTTATGCAAACCCAACCTTTACTCATAATACTATATGTCAAACATAAACTCTCAACCATATTTCAAATAACAAAGGATATGTCTTCACAAGATTCCAAATGAAGAATCCCAACAATAAAAAACCAATATAGTAGCAATGTATCCCTGTAGATCTATTTGATACAGAATATACCATACAATCAATATTCCTTCAAGGGAAAAATCTCAATATCCCATGGCCATACCCCAAGCATTCACCAAAGACCTACTTCACACAAGAATATAACATACCTTTTGTTACTATAGATAGATATGTTTTACCTTCACAAATATACCTTCCTATAGCCTCTTCTCATCTCTGCAACTTGTCACTGATGATAGATCTAATCTTTGTTTTCTTTAGCCTTGGAAACAAATCCACACTCTTTCCTCAGTAAACTTGTGGGTATCCACACTTTTTCCCATTGTGGTGCATGTATGTCTGCACCCTTCTAGTACTATAACCTGTAGATGTATTTATTAAATCCCTAATTTAGTACCCATAGTTTCAACCCTTCGACTCCTACAACCTCTCTCGTCACTGCTTTAGACTCATTGCTATAGATTTGTCAATGATACCTGTCCATAACATTTCACAAATGATATATTCAATGTTCTCAATTAGGTGCTAATGAGAGACCCTTTCTCTCTTATTTATACTCTCCAAGTATCTTCCTTTAGGGCTTATCTTCTAACTGTTTTACCAAACTTCCTTCTTTTATGGATAACCCACTTTTAACTACTTTACCCACTTGCAACCACTTTACTATAAATAGAAAACTCACCACTTCTTGTTGCAACTAATTTATTTTTAGTTATTTTCTTATTGCAACAACTTTACTCATGATTAAATCCTAGTTACAACCATTTTGAATAGTAAACGTCTTCTAGGAGCTTCTATAAGAATTGACTTATTTGACCTTATAGGGGCTTCTAGATAACTCATGAGGGTTCTCCAACTTCACTAAGACATATCTCCTCAACCATGAGAAACTTCGTTACATACCACATATCACCAGAAACAACACAACATGTATTATCCATCTATGATATTCGTTCCTGCAAACACACTAATCTTCATTACATTATTCCTCAGATAAACATGGGCTCCTTATCCGCACTTGTGGGGCTACCAAATTTTTTTACCGTACTTGCTTCAAGGGTTGACAACAATGACAAACAACCCAATTAATCAACATAATATCTAATGCACATAAATATGTCAACTTAGTAAAAATCTGAGCTTAAAGAGGTATGAAATACTTACATATGAATACCTTATTCCATAAGATCAAGATAAATTAAGGAAGGAGGTTTAAAAGGTAAAGGAAGCCAGAAAGGAAGGAAAATGGGAAACAATTGGGAACTGAAAAACTCTTTTTAGGGATAGAGACCAAAAGGATAACAATAAATAGTGATTCAAGACACTTTATATCCTTTCTTGTAACCGTCAGGGCTTTCCTTGGAGCAAAGAGACTATATTGATTTGGATCCCAAGTGAAATTGATATTATATTTTTGGCTGAAAATAAGGAGCAGGAGGAATATAAGGCCCCTAACATAGATGAATTTTTATTGTAGTCAACATGTTACAAGCAATCCTCCCATAGAGGTGTTGGAGGCATAACTTGTTACATAAGAACAAATATTTCTCCTCACATTCATCTTCATAAAAAATACCCTCTCAATCAGTTCATTTGGGTGGATATTTCAGATATGAATGCTAAGAAGACGTATATAGAAATTTTCTATTTTTAACCTATTAATTCTACCTTTTATACAAAAAACAATCTAGATAAATATTGTCCCTATAAAAGCTTAGAATAGGGTATTTAGAGTTCTAGAAATGAAGATAGTATCCTCCTACTAGTAGAATTTAATGATAGAACTACAACCAATCAAGAAATTATCTTAAGCACCGATTCCTACCCTAATCCTTTGTGGCTAGACAATGACCTTGTTTTAGTTGATAGATACAAGACAAATTCATAACACTTGACCGAGAATCAGGGATGATTTTAGGGGATAAATTTCTCTCATGGGATAATTTTCCATGGTTTTTCCAAAAACAAGATTCGCTATTTTAAAAATGATTCTCCCAAATTCTATAGGATAAAATTATTTTACCTTAAAAATCCCCAAAATTTTATAAAAACTATACAAAATACTTATAAATTTGAATATTTTTAAAAACATATTGCCAAACATTTATAGTTGACATATGAACAATTAGTAATATTCGCCAAGGTTTCTACATTTTAAAATAATTTTTCATCCTTAAAATCATCCCTGC
>JASDQU010882591.1:35887-46471 GCA_032191745.1 Picea mariana | reverse complement strand
TAGTATCACCTTGTTGTCTAAATCGAATTCAAGTGATGTAATTTCTTATTATTATGCATACCTTGTTACTTCCAATTTGGTAAAAGACATAATAGTTTAAGGATTCAGTTTATAAACGATAGCCTTGTCTTCTTTATGAAGTGAATTATCATATATGAATTTGCTGTATTGTAGGATTCCCTCTTGCATAAATTCATAATCTTAAAACTGTTATGATTTCTTTTATGTCTTGTTTGTCCTGTAACTTACTTCAGGAAGCATTATAGTTGATCCCTTGCGAGAAGCTTAAGGGCTAAATGGTGTGAACTTCTTATTCCAACCTGCTTACGAAGTCATCTTACACAGGGCAAACTTGGAGCATATCCAGGTTAATTAGATAGATGTTTATTGTTTAATTAATTAGTAGTTTAGTTAGATTTAGATTAGATTATTTAATTTCTGTTAGCTTTCTTTCTGTTTTTAAAAAATACAAAAAAGACAAAAATAGATCCTTGGCTGTCTTAGGGCAGCGAACACATGATTTTTGCAGGTTTTAATCAAATCTGTAATCTGTCCATATTGTATATTTGTGAATAAAGAATGATTGCAGCTGACAATTAAGTAGTTGATTTGAGTTATTATGATCATAGTTAGTATTTTGTGTATATATAAGTAGTTAGTAATTTGTAGTTAGAATAGTATAGTTAGTTTTTGTTGTTTTATTAGTTTCTAGTTTCCTTTAATTTAGTTTAATTTCTTCTTATTTAGTTAGTTAGTTTATTGTAGTTTGTTTTATTAGTTTCTAGTTTCCTTAGTTTAGATCATTTAGCTCAGATCACTCTCTCTTTGGTTTCCTTACGAGACCTCAGAGCAGCCAACGGAGCCGTTAAACTCGTCAGGGTGGTCCATACCAAACGGATTGGGTTATTTAGACAACCCCGGACCGGTTCCACTCTCCCAGTTGACGGACGGTCATTTTCGCCCGTCAACAGGGCAGCGCCCCTGATTTTTTTCCTCGATTTTCATGCCCATTTTTGGGTAGTTTTTCATCACATGGTTTTTCGCCGATGGTTTTTGTATTTCCAGTTAAGGAATTAGGGTTGTTGAATAATACAGGTCATTGGATTAGGGTTTTGTATGCCACCGTATCCTATATGTATATTGTATTGTAAACAATGTATGATTTGAATGAATAGAGAATATGTTGGTTTTCCCGGTTCGAGTTTTCAGGGGAAAAAACTCTGTGTAATGTTTGTATTTTCCATTGTATCTTTTATGTTCTTTTATTGAAAATCTATTTACAATAAAATATTATGCAAGGTTAAAATCTACAATAAACCATAAGCCATGTACCAAATATATACCTCAAATCATATGCCCAAAATCACCAACATATTTATCTAGCCATGTGCCAAAGACTCTCCAAGATATGCCTCAACCATATACAATAATCATCAATATTTAACCCTCAAAACATACATAAAGAGATACCTTTCATTTTGTAAAACCCTAGTGCATTAGATCTATGATCATCATACCTTCCTCAACTTAAACATCAAGAGAAGGGATCCTTCTTCAAAACAATTTCATAGATCCACTACTCATGAACTGTCAACTCATGGACATCCACACTTTGCTTCATTGTGATCCACATACATCCACTCCTTACTCCACTGTGACCTAAATACATCTGTTCTTTGTTCCACTGTGACATGCGTACATCCACTCTTTGTTCCACTGTGACCTGCGTATAACTTCAGAAATATTCTCTTTTCTCCACTGTGACCCACGTACAACTGCACGTTTCTCCACTGTGACCAGTGGATAACCTCATAAAATTGCACCTTTCTCTACTGCAACCCTCATATAACGTCAAAAAACTAGTATAGTCACCTCTTTCTCTCCTCAACCTCCTTTCTCCTAAAATAGATTTTCTTTGTTGAGATTGTCAATCTTCCTAGCACAAGTGTAGACCCACTTATGCTATCTCCATTTAAAAAAACTCACTTGATTGGATGATCAAATGAGAGGTTCTTGATGTATATTTACACTTTTCCAAGTCCTCCTTTACGTGACATTAGGGATGACCTGTAACTTCTTGTTGCAACAAATTTTCTTCTTTAATTAATTTTGGGACCGACTTGTAAATTCTCGTCCATACTTCGGGGATTCATATTTAAGAGGGAATAAATTCTCAACTGTGAGGAATCATGTGATGTACCACTTACCATTGGAATCGACATGACAAGGAATATGCATCTATGAGGGTTTTACATGTATTTGCATTGTCCTTCATCCTCTTTTTCCTCAAACACCTTCAGGATTCATGACCACACCTCTGGGGATTCTTGTTGACTTCTTAAAAGCATATTCCCCTGAGGGCCATGCTTAATACTATTCCATAAGGGGGCCACTTTTGAGACTTCTTCAAATACACCCATTACTTTGAGAGGATTCTAGGATTCTTCTAGAGTTGACATCAATGACAACCAATTTTCCAACAATCTCCCCCTTTTGCATTGATGGAAACACTCATGCTCCCCCTATTACCAATGCTCCCTCTTTATTCATGCACTCCCCTTGTCTTCATGCTTTTTTTCTTTATCTCCCCCTTTGACATAAATGTCAAGGGGTAACTCCCCTTGATAATTTCTCCCCCCCTATCATTTGTTTTGAAAAAATTCCATGTAGATCACTGTGGGGCAGAAACTACTCCATGTTTATGTCGAAGATACTCAAATGTCTCTCTTAGGAGAGGTTTGGTGAATATATATGGAATCTGTTCTTTTGTCCCAATGTACTCTAACTTGATATTATTTTCCGTAACTTGTTCCTGTAAAAAGTGAAACTTAATTAGAATATGCTTGGTCTTGGAATGCATCACTAGATTCTTGGAGATACTTATAGAAATGGTATTGTCACAAAATATTAATATGGGCTCATAATATTTTACTTGTATATATTCTAGGGTTTGCTTCATCCATAGGATTTGAGTACAACATGTTGTTGCTGCAATATATTCTTCTTATGCTGTAGACAATGATACTAAGGACTACTTCTTACTTAACCATGATAATAGACCATCACCCAAGTAGAAAGTTGCTCCACTAGTACCTCTTCTATCATAAATGCTTCTTTTCCAATCTTCATATGTGTAGGCGACCATAGTGATCCAATTCTCTTTTTGATACCACAATAAAAAATCTATTGTTATTTTAAGATATTTGAAGATCCTCTTTACTTCCATAACCTGAATTTCCTTTGGTGTCGCTTGAAATATTGCAACCCATCCAACTTCTTGCATCACATTTGGTCTTGAGGTTTTCACATAGAGTAGGATTCTAATCATTGATCTATAGATTATATGATCTTCTTCCTTGGATTCATCATGTTTTCTCAACTTGCAACCAATCACCATAGAAGTACTTACCGGTTTGCAGTCTTCCATTCCAAACTTCTTCAACATCTCTTTGATGTACTTGGTTTGAGAAATGAAATACCTTCATCTAGTTGAGTTATTTGGAGTCCCAAAATGAAATTCAAATCACCAAGTAGGGACATTTCAAATTCATTATGAATGTCTTTGGAAAACTTCTTACTCATCCTATCATTGTCACTTCCAAAGATTATGTCATCCACATACACTTCAATAATAAATATGTTGTACTGATCCACTTTATGTAGATATTGCTATATTCATTTCCTTTTGTGAATCCTTGTTGTTGTAAGTACTTGTCCATTCTCTAATACCAAGCTCTAGGGGATTTCTTGAGTCCATACAGAGTTTTCTTCAATACGCAAACATAGTCTTCTCTTTCTGATAGTGGAAAACCTTCTAGTTGTTCGATGTCGAATTCTTCTTCTAATTCTCAATTTAGAAATGTTGATTTTACATCCATCTCATATACTCTTATCCTTTTAGAACATGCATAGTCCAAGATCATTCTTATTTCTTCCATTCTGACAACATGAGAAAAAGTTTCTTCATAATCTACTCCTTCAACTTGAGCATACCCTTTGCATATTAGCCTTGCCTTCTTTCTGGTTATCTATCCATATTCATTTAGTTTGTTTATGAATACCCATTTTGTACCAATCACATTTTTTTCGTTAGATCTTGGAACCAGTTCTTGTGTCTCATTCTTCTCTATTTGATTCAATTCTTCTTCCATGGACATGATCCAATGTTCATCATTGTTGTATTCCTCAAATTCCTCAAAGTGCTAGGTGTCTCTGTTCTAGTGTATGTACCCATTTTATTCCTCTTGTTTCTACTCCTGCATTTTTATCTCCAATAATTTGTTCTAGTGGATGATTTTTCTGAACTCGAGGGTTAGGTGTTTAGAAAGGTATCTGGAAATTTGGTTGGTCATTTTCTTCTTGTTCTTATTTTGAATGCTTCTCTACTTCTTCTTCTTATTCTTCTTCTTCCTCTTATTATTTTAGTTCTTCTTCTTCTTCCTGATATTTTGAATTTCTTCTTTCTTCCCTGGTATTCAATACATTTGTTTCATCAATCTTTACATTGATTCTTTCCACTATTTTGTTGAGTCTTAGGTTATAAAATTTGTATGCCTTTCTTTTTCTTGAGTATTTTGTTGAGTCTTAGATGATGACTTGAGTACAGGTACAATGTGCCAGGCAGGCACTAGAAGTATTTTGGGAATACGCAACAGAGCAAGCTCGTGAAGACCAAAAGAGATAGTGCAGAGGTGCACACAGAGTGCAAGAGAGTGCTTGTCATTGATGGCAAAGATCACAATCAGAAGTACAGGGATAATGGCATGGCAATGGAAATTTCAACAAGTGATCGTTGAATCCCATTTAGAATCATAAACTCCAGGAGTCAAGGAATCAACTCACGACAGAAAATCACGAAAATGCAAAATGATGAAATCTTGAAACAGGCACATCAACAAAGGTTTCTGATACCGAGAGTTGGAGGAGTCAAGAGTCGAGACACTTCATCACAGGAGTCTAGAAGTCGTGAAATGTGAAACGTTGTTGGCAACCAACCCAATTTTTTCAATTGCTCTTAAAAAAAGCTGCCTACACCCCTTGTCGTATTACGACAAATCATTGTCGCATTGTGCTAATGGACATTCGTCCCATTTTTGCGACCATTACAATTCAACTTAGACTCAGTTTTCACAACTGCAAGTGTGAAAACACTTCTTTCGTTGATTAGATTGTCGTCGTCTTTGGTTGATTTGCTGAAAGATACTTGATCACTGGTTTATCATATGACTACTAAAGGTTGTATCGAACTTATGTTCTTGAGCATTATCTTACCTTGATTGCGCATTTGGATATATTTCATTATTAAACCTTTGGGCATTAAAGTTATTGGTCTTGTTCTAATCTTGTGAAAATTATAATGGATTTGGTCATATTGTTTTTATCCTTGTTTTGTACTTTCACTCGATTATTATATGAAGAAATTTTGATTGCATGGTTCTAAGACTTTGGAATGCAAACATTTCCGTATGCACCAAATACATGGACAAGTTCATAAGGTATGATAGCAATGGCTTCAAGGCGCATGAGTTAATCATATTCAAATTCATGAATTGATGCTTGGTATATTTGCAAAGTTGATTATGTGTTGGATGTTTCATAAGTCCCGAGCTATATATTAGCAGTAAACCCCGTGATTAAGCGATTGATTGAACGATGGTATTAGCACGATACATCGATAGTTAATGCTGGTACTCTGTTTGTTTTGAAATTAACACTTGGCGCATTATTATCATATGAGGTGTTGATTCTGACTCGGATGAATGGCACGTAGAATTGGTGATTCACCCATTCGCTGGTCGATGCATTTGTTTAAATGATTATGGTTTTAACAGCTCTGTACAGGTCATTAATGCAGTGCGTGGCGATGGTAATCCCACCACCTTCGCACGCATGGAGTGGTTTTCGGTCTCGTCGATCATTCAAACTATGGAAACCCTATCGTATTCACCCTGTGCATTGTTCATTCGGTGTGAACCCTACCATGAACAGAGGTTATGGCTCCTGTTGTGAGGGCCGAACCTAATGGATGACAAGCGCTGTTGACATTCGATGGCGCATACCGCGACCTCGAAGATTTTGGATGGCTTTCGTTTATAACGAAGTTCGATGGTTTTAATATCTCTGTTGCTCGGCAATTCGCACTGTCGTTTGATGGCTGCCAAGCCAAAGTTGGAGATGTCTAGCTTGAAGTCACTGAACAATCTCTCAACCTGGAAACTAACCTGCCTGTTAAGGGAAAAAAATGGTCCAAAAGTTATAAGGTGAATGATGTCCCGTGGACATTATTGTTTCGGTCTCGGACAGTGAGGTCGTGCAACAGAGGTTTACCTGTGAAGATGTTGAAACCCCGCTGGTATGATCTCTTGATGATTCTCAAGCAATTCGTCACCTGTGAAGGCAGGTATGGATTCGTTTTGTTGTTTCATCTACGTTTGTTAATGGTATTTATGGGCTTCGAGCTTAGCATGCCGCATTATTTGCACCGAAGTTTATTCAAAATGGCTAAGAAGTATAAGCGAAGTCAGGCTGATACTAGCCTCTTCCATGTTGGGTTGATTAAAATGCTGGTTGTTTATGAATTGGGGTTACGTCGAGATTCCTGGCCCGACTTTCTCAACCGTAATGGTTTTGAGGAATCAAACCCTCCTCAAATCGATAAGCATGTGATATCAAAGAGTAAGTCTACCCCTGTACCCTACAGTGTTTTACTACCTAAACCCGAACCCAACTCACCTGTTAATTCGCCTATGGCTGTGACTAAAGTGGCTAAGCCCATAACCACAAAGGCTAGAGCGAAGACTGCTGCTAGAAACAAGAAAAATGCGAGGATGATCTCTTGCATGGAGAGAAATAAACCGAAGCCTCCTGCCAAAACAGAACCCATCGTGGTCAGCGAGGACTCTGATTTGAGCATTGAGCGTTTTCTCGCCGAAGAGGGCTTCTGTGGTGACGAACCTCCATACGATTTTGTTGATAATTTGCCTCCTTGTCTTCGGGATAACCCTGACTTTCCTGGTATCAAGCCACCTCTTGAAACCCTTGGGGAATCATCAAACCCCCCTTCTGCTCAAAAGGTTGCTTCACCTTGCGACCAATGTGGACTGTGGTTAGAGAGATACTATTTGGACGTTCCAAAACTGCAATCCAAAATTCATGATTTAGAAAATCAGGTGGCAAATCTCACTGGTCGGAATGACAAGGGGCAGCCTAATGATAAAAATCAACGGGTTACTGGATCAATCTTGTTTAAAAACGTTGAGTCTGCTAGTGCAATTGTCAATTCGAAATTGACATAACTTCAGCAGCTGTAATAGTATAATTTTCCGTCTTTTATACAGCGTGTTCATAAGCTCTGTTTGTATGGTTGACTTGCTCTGTCATGCATAAGTTTTGTCGATTTCTGGATTGGTTGTGATCACATTTAGTTTGATTGACCATAATCGAATTTGGATATGTTCTTATTTGATATCTTTTCTATTTTTGAAACACAAATGATATCTCTGTTCGATTTGATTATATCATTGCGCGATATGATGAGTAAATTGGTTAACTGTGTTGATTGTAATTTCTATATTGGGACCGATTCGTATGTCATTTGTTTCATAATCAAATTTTTAATGGATAACAATTGTTACGATGCGAGTTGTATTCCGATTATTCGATTACAGGAATGGGTTGATTGTATCGAATCTTTTGATTGGTGTCTATAATGTCTCGTTTGATGACTCTGTCAAAACCCTGTGATCTAACGTGAAGGTTGTTGAATCGACATTTGTGAAGTTAGTTCGATTACATTGGAAGCAATTCATTTATCGTGTTTTTAATAGAATGATATCGATCTGCTGTTGTGATTTTAATTAGGAAACTATAGTTATGAATTCACTTGTAAATTGTTTGAAACATAACGAATGAGGACTGTGATTGGATTCTATGGATACAGTGATGTGTGAAATCGTTAATGCTTTCTATGTTAGTAATAATCTGGATCATATGCTAATCGATAACGATGTATTGTATCTCATATGATTTGGTTTGTTATTGATGGCATTCTTGAAACATTCCTGTTGAGATTTGATTCGATTTTGGAAAAACAGGGTATTCCTATTTTGTATCAATTGTATCTCCACTCTGTCCCGATCGTGTGCTGTTTGGTTTTATTTGATTTTATCATTAGTAATATGTTGATTATTGCAAAGTGATTAGGTTCGATTTGATTTGGTTTATATCTGGTCATTTTACTATTTTGGACCAGCTACAGAATCAAACGATTCTGTAGCTAAGTCCTTGGAGTTAATTTTGTTATTATTTTTTGAATAAAACAATCTTCTAACTTGATTCTGGTGTCTATTGCAGGGCAATTTGAATTTGCAATGGATACTATGGACAGTTAGGGGATGATCTACAAATTTTACTTGCTTTTTAGTTATTTAGTTTAAGGGATTTTGGGATTATTCCCAGATTGTGTAAAACTGTTTACTATTATTCACAAGGGTGTTTTACCTTGTGAAAAACTTATTTAAACCTATAGTTTTGTAATAATAATCATCCTCAGTTGGGGAGAACAAGGATATGTAACGTTGATTCAAATTGGAGCAGAATGGATGCATTGTTATAGCTTTTGCTTTTCAATATATCGACACTTTGTTTCATGTTTTGTGTATCATTTTGGTTTCTGGTTTAGTATCACTTTGTTGTCTAAATCGAATTCAAGTGATATAATTTCTTATTATTATGCATACCTTGTTGCTTCCAATTTGATAAAAGGCATAACAGTTAAAGGATTCAGTTTATGAATGATAGCTTTGTCTTCTTTATGAATTGAATTATCATATATGAATTTGCTACATAGTAGGTTTCCCTCTTGCATGAATTCATAATCTGAAAACTGTTATGATTTCTTTTATGTCTTGTTTGTCTTGTAACTTACTTCAGGAAGCATCATAGCTGATCCTTTGCGAGAAGCTTGAGAGCTAAATGGTGTGAATTTCTTCCTCCAACCAGCTTACGAAGCCATCATAAACAGGGCAGACTTGGAGCGTATCCAGGTCAATTAGTTAGGTGTTTACTGTTTATGTTAAATAGTTTAATATAAAAGTTAGTTTAATTAGATTTACATTACATTGTTTAATATCAGTAAGATAGATTAGATTGTTTAATTTCAGTAGTTTTTGTTTCCTTTTCATAAAACATAAAAGATAAAAAAGAGATTCTTGGCTTTCTTAGGGCAGCGAACACATGAGTTTTGCAGGTTTTAATCAAATCTGTAGTTTGTCTATAGTGTACATTTGTGAATAGGGAATAACCTGGCTGACAATTAAGTAGTTGATTTAAGTTATTATAATCATAGTTAGTATATTGTGTAAATAGGTAGTTATTAATTCATAGTTAGATTAGTATAGTTGAGTTAAGTTTATTTTATTAGTTTCTAGTTTCCTCTAATTTAGTTTAAATTCTATTATTTAGTTAGTTAGTTTGTGTTAGTTTCTTTTATTAGTTTCTAGTTTCCTTAGTTTAGATTATTTAGCTTAAATCACTTTCTCTTTGGTTTCCTTACGAGACCTTAGAGCGGCCAACGGAGCCGTTAAACTCGTCAGGGTGGTCCATACCAAACGGCTTGGGTTATTTAGAAAACCCCGGACCAGTTCCACTCTCCCAGTTGACGGATGGACTGTTTCGCCCGTCAACAAATGGCGCTAGAAGGAGGGCCTAAGCTTAATTAATGGCACGAGGTGGTCGCAAGACTCCTCTCCCACCTAATCGCACACCCATAGTGACTAGAAGTCGTTCACAAGATAACATCCCCCCTCAAACATCAACTAATTCAACCGAAGATCCTCAGATCACAGTTGAACCAGCAACCCCTAATCCTACAGGCGGTGATATACAAGAAATTTTTAGACAATCTCTCATTAAATCACATAAATCCTTTGCTAGCCTTAAGCAACCACATCGCCCGTGGAGCCAACCTTTAGACTTCTCCGAAGTCAGAGAACAATTAGGTGATATAGATCCCACTGTGAATCCTACGGATTCGAATCCTACTGCAAGAGGATCTAGGATACCTCCTTCTCCTCCTCCTTCACCACCTCCCTCATCTCCTTCCTCTTCAGGGGGAGATTCCTCTTTGGATGAAGGCAATCCACCTTCCCGTCCTCCTACACCCACTACCCCAATGGCTAATCAGAACAACCCTGCTAGACCATGGTTAGACCAAGATGCTGTAGCTGTACCTGGACCTCATCATCCTTTGCCTAAGCATTCTGAAAAATGGCTTACTAAGTTTGATCCCGATTCTAAACAGGTAGCAGAAGACCACATTAAGAAATTTATGTTAGACATCAGACTTCACAACATTGAACATGAAGACGTAGTCTGTAGGTTGTTCCCCTACACCTTTGAGGGTAATGCGTCCACTTGGTATTTCGCCCAGCAACCTCGCACTATAGCATCTTGGGAAAAGTTTGAGTCAATTTTCTTAGAAAAGTTCGGAGATGGCAAACCTCCGGAAGTCTTAGTCATGGATCTTTCAAATTTAAAAATGAATGCTAAAGAAAAAGTTAAAGATTTTAATCAAAGATTTTTAAC
>JASDQU010882591.1:23345-33379 GCA_032191745.1 Picea mariana | reverse complement strand
TCACTGGGGACCTACTGAAAACCAAGCTTTCAATGATATAAAGAAGGCCATAATCGATGCTCCGTCTCTCATGAGCCCTGATTTCTCTAAAGACTTCACACTTTATACTTTTGCCTCCGATCGTTCCTATGCCGTAGTCCTTACTCAAAAGAAATCTGAAAACAATGAAGTACCCATCGCCTTTATGAGCTATGCTTTCAAAGGTGTTGAACTTAATTACCCAGTGGTTGATCGGCAAGCCTACGCTGTCTTTAAGGCAGTCAAGCATTTCCGATCTTATCTTTTGAAGTCAAGGACGAAGATCATTGTCCCCTATCCTGCCGTTAGGAACTTGTTAGTGCAAAAGGAATTAGGAGAGAAAAAAGCCAACTGGGTCACCTCCTTGCAGGAATTTGATCTAGAGATCACCCCAGCGCAGATCGTGAGAGGCCAGGGGTTATGTAAATTGGTAGTTGATTCAGAAACTGAACTAAAAGAAGATAATAATATGTCAGACCTAGAACGACACGATCATAATCTGATTTGTTGCACACAAAACTTCGTGAGCCCCTAGTATGACGATATTAGACATTGTCTTCAACATGGATCAGCACCCTGTCATCTTGACCCTGCTAAGAGAAGAGATTTGAGACTAAAGTCCGACTCCTTTCATTTAGTCAATGGTGTACTGTTTCATCAAAATTTTGATGGTGTACTGATGCGTTGTCTTGAAAAGGACGAAGCAGAAAAAGTTTTGCTCGATTTGCACGCAGGTGAAGCTGGTGGTCACTTCGGTGGCGATACTACTGCACATAAAGTCCTAAGAGCCGGTTATTACTGGCCTACACTCTTTAAATACTCCCATGCCTTATGCCGAAAATGTATCATTTGTCAAAAAGCATCAGGGCGATTGCAGAAACCAGCCTTCCCTTTGCAACCCGTCACAGTCGATTCTCCTTTCCAGCAATGGGGCCTTGATATCATTGGTCCTATTAACCCTCTATCCTCACAGCAACACAAGTACATTGTGACAGCCACAAATTACTTCACTCGATGGTCTGAAGCCGCCGCACTAAAAATGGTTAGCACAAGTTAGGTAATCACTTTTCTGAACTCGCATATCATTACTAGTTTCGGCATACCTGATTGTTTAGTCTTTGATAACGCTTCATACTTTTCTTCTCTTGAGATGAGTAATTTTGCCTTAGAAAAAGGAATAAAGCTTAAGTACTCCGCTAGTTACTACCCCTAGGGAAATGGCCTAGCAGAGTCAACCAACAAGAACTTGATCAAGATTATCAAGAGAACCGTGGCTGAAAATCACAAGAATTGGCACAACGCACTACTTAACGCACTGTGGGCTGATAGGGTAACACCCAAAGCTGCTATAGGTAACTCTCTCTTTTTCCTTGTTTATGGCAGAGAGGCCATTTTACCTCCTCATGTTCTTCTTCCATCACTCCAATTGTCACAAAGGCTTCAAGAAGAAGAATGCCCCCCTTTAGAAAGCCATATCAACGCGTTGATGAAGCTAGAAGAAGTAAGAACTCAAGCCAAGTATAAGCTAAACCAACATCAACAACTAATTAAAAGTTGGTTTGATTCTAGTTCTGCTTCCGATATAAATTTTGAAGTAGGCAATCTCGTTCTAAAGTGGGACAAACCACATGAAGGGAAGGGTGAACACACGAAATTTCAAAATCTGTGGCTTGGGCCATTTCTGATTGCTGAAAAGTTGGGTCCTAGTTCGTTTCGCTTGCAGAGTCTTGAAGGGCAGCTTGACACCTACCCGGTGAATGGCCAAGCCCTGAAAAGATACTTTGCTTGATTCCTACCTTTGTATATTATGTAAATATTTCCTGTTGTTCTTATTTTTGTTTTTGTTTTCATTTTCTGGTTTTGATTTGATTGATCAGTTTGGTGTGTTTTTATGAGTTTTCAGAACGTATGCACGCTTGTACACTGAACCATTCAGACATAGACCATAGAAAAATTTCTTCGCTGAAATGACTTCTGGAAAGATTGTACATACATCAATGATATATTTCTGAGAATGATATTGGAAAATGTTGTTTGAAAGAAGTTTACTAATCTCAATCTGTAAGTAAAGTTTGTCGTGATTATCTTTATCTTTTTACGCTGTCCCTTTTCCGTAAAGGAATGACTCAATAGGGTGTCTCCCTGTCAAAGTAAGTTGTTTTAGAAATAAAACATTTCTGGAGATGAATGAGGACAGTGTTTAAAAAATTCTAATGAGGTTTGAAAATATGAAAAAAATATCAAGATTTTTTCAGAGTCACCCCGCTCAGCCATCTGCAAAAGAAGAAAAAAATAAAATGTTAATAAGAGCTATGGGAAGTGTTTGTAAACCCACCGGGATACTGAACAGGTCTGCTGGCAGCGGGGCAATGCAAGCATGGCGCCAAGACAACTTCACCGGGGTACTGAACAGGTTCGCTGGCAGTGAAGCAATGTCGGGTAAATGAAAATCTAAAAAATTACATGAAACCTCTTTTAAAAGTCCTTATTCTAATCTAGAGCTTCTTGACAGGATAAAGACGTCCGAGTGGGTTAAATGGCAACCCTGTCGAGGCTATGAATTCCTGCTGGCAGCAGTGGCTATGCCAACAGTATTGAAGATTCTATCATAAAAATCATAGCTTGCTGATCTTTAAGACTGATATTGGTTCACATCTTTAAAACTTCGCTGAAAAAGATAATTGATGATGATGAAGTGCAATTTTTCTGTTCATTGTTTTAAGTTGAAATTTTTCTTGACGTCCTGATCTGAATTCATTGCTTTTCACAGAGATAACTGCTTCTCCCAGTGTGTCGCCATTGTTGGCAGCCAACCCAATTTTTTCAATTGCTCCAAAAAAACGCTGCCTACACCCCTTGTCGTATTACGACAAATCATTGTCGCATTGTGCTAATGGACATTCGTCCCATTTTTGCGACCATTACAATTCAACTTCGACTCAGTTTTCACAACTGCAAGTGTGAAAACACTTCTTTCGTTGATTAGATTGTCGTCGTCTTTGGTTGATTTGCTGAAAGATACTTGATCACTGGTTTATCATATGACTGCTAAAGGTTGTATCGAACTTATGTTCTTGAGCATTATCTTACCTTGATTGTGCATTTGGATATATTTCATTATTAAACCTTTGGGCATTAAAGTTATTGGTCTTGTTCTGATCTTGTGAAAATTATAATGGATTTGGTCATATTGTTTTTATCCTTGTTTTGGACTTTCACTCTATTATTATATGAAGAAATTTTGATTGCATGGTTCTAAGACTTTGGAATGCAAACATTTCCGTATGCACCAAATACATGGACAAGTTCATAAGGTATGATAGCAATGGCTTCAAGGCGCATGAGTTAATCATATTCAAATTCACGAATTGATGCTTGGTATATTTGCAAAGTTGATTATGCGTTGGATGTTTCATAAGTCCCGAGCTATATATTAGCAGTAAACCCTGTGATTAAGCGATTGATTGAACAATGGTATTAGCACGTTACATCGATAGTTAATGCTGGTACTGTGTTTGTTTTGAACTTAACACTTGGCGCATTATTATCATATGAGGTGTTGATTCTGACTCGGATGAATGGCACGTAGAATTGGTGATTCACCCATTCGCTAGTCGATGCATTTGTTTAAATGATTATGGTTTTAACAGCTCTGTACAGGTCATTAATGCAGTGCGTGGCGATGGTAATCCCACCACCTTTGCACGCATGGAGTGGTTTTCGGTCTCGTCGAGCATTCAAACTATGGAAACCCTATCGTATTCACCCTGTGCATTGTTCATTCGGTGTGAACCCTACCATGAACAGAGGTTATGGATCCTGTTGTGAGGGTTGAACCTAATGGATGCCAAGTGCTGTTGAAATTCAATGGCGCATATAGTGACCTCGAAGAGTTTGGATGGCTTTCGTTTATAAGGAAGTTCGATGGTTTTAATATCCCTGTTGCTCGGCAATTCGCACTGTCGTTTGATGGCTGTCGAGCCAAAGTTGGAGATGTCCAGCTTGAAGTCACCAAACAATCTCTCAGCCTGGCAACTAACCTGCCTGTTAAGGGACAAAAATGGTCCAAAAGTTATAAGGTGAATGATGTCCCATGGACATTATTGTTTCGGTCTCAGACAGTGAGGTCGTGCAATAGAGGTTTACCTGTGAAGATGTTGAAACCCCGCTGGTATGATCTCTTGATGATTCTCAAGCAATTCGTCACCTGTGAAGGCAGGTATGGATTCGTTTTTCTGTTTCATCTACATTTGTTAATGGTATTTATGGGCTTCGAGCTTAGCATGCCGCATTATTTGCACCGAAGTTTATTCAAAATGGCTAAGAAGTATAAGCGAAGTCAGGTTGATACTAGCCTCTTCCATGTTGGGTTGATTAAAATGATGGTTGTTTATGAATTGGGGTTACGTCGATATTCTTGGCCCGAATTTCTCAACCGTAATGGTTTTGAGGAATCAAACCCTCCTCAAATCGATAAGCCTGTGATATCCGAGAGTAAGTCTACCCCTGTACCCTACAGTGTTTTACTACCTAAACCCGAACCCGACTCACCTGTTAATTCGCCTATGGCTGTGACTAAAGTGGCTAAGCCCATAACCACAAAGGCTAGAGTAAAGACTGCTGCTAGAAACAAGAAAAATGTGAGGATGATCTCTCGTATGGAGAGAAATAAACCGAAGCCTCCTGCCAAAACAGAACCCATCGTGGTCAGCGAGGACTCTGATTCGAGCATTGAGCGTTTTCTCGCCGAAGAGGGCTTCTGTGGTGACGAACCTCCATACGATTTCGTTGATAATTTGCCTCCTTGTCTTTGGGATAACCCTGACTTTCCTGGTATCAATCCACCTCTTGAAACCCTCGGGGAATCATCAAACCCCCCTTCTGCTCAAAAGGTTGCTTCACCTTGCGACCAGTGTGGACTGTGGTTAGAGAGATACTATTTGGACGTTCCAAAACTGCAATCCAAAATTCATGATTTAGAAAATTAGGTGGCAAAGCTCACTGGTCGGAATGACAAGGGGCAGCCTAATGATAAAAATCAACGGACTGCTGGATCAATCTTGTTCAAAAATGCTGACTCTGCTACTGCAATTGTCAATTCGAAATTGACATAACTTTAGCAGCTGTAATGGTATAATTTTCCCTCTTTTATACAGCGTGTTCATAAGCTCTGTTTGTATGGTTGACTTGCTCTGTCATGCATAAGTTTTGTCGATTTCTGGATTGGTTGTGATCACATTTATTTTGATTGACCATAATCGAATTTGGATATGTTGTTATTTGATTTCNCTGCTGGATCAATCTTGTTCAAAAATGCTGAGTCTGCTACTGCAATTGTCAATTCGAAATTGACATAACTTTAGCAGCTGTAATGGTATAATTTTCCCTCTTTTATACAGCGTGTTCATAAGCTCTGTTTGTATGGTTGACTTGCTCTGTCATGCATAAGTTTTGTTGATTTCTGGATTGGTTGTGATCACATTTATTTTGATTGACCATAATCGAATTTGGATATGTTGTTATTTGATTTCTTTTCTATTTTTGAAACACAAATGATATCTCTGTTCGATTTGATTATATCATTGCGCGATATGATGAGTAAATTGGTTAACTGTGTTGATTGTAATTTCTATATTGGGACCGATTCGTATGTCATTTGTTTCATAATCAAATTTCGAATGGATAACAATTGTTACGATGCGAGTTGTATTCCAATGATTCGATTACAGGAATGGGTTGATTGTATCGAATCTTTTGATTGGTGTCTATAATGTCTCGTTTGATGACTCTGTCAAAACCCTGTGATCTAACGTGAAGGCTGTTGAATCGACATTTGTGGAGTTAGTCTGATTACATTGAAAGCAATTCATGTATCGTGTTTTTAATAGAATGATATCGATCTGTTGTTGTGATTTTAATTAGGAAACTACAGTTATGAATTCACTTGTAAATTGTTTGAAACATAATGAATGAGGACTGTGATTGGATTCTATGGATACAGTGATGTGTGAAATCGTTAATGCTTTCTATGTTAGTAATAATCTGGATCATATACTAATAGATAACGATGTATTGTATCTCATATGATTTGGTTTGTTATTGATGGCATTCTTGAAACATTCCTGTTGAGATTTGATTCGATTTTGGAAAAATAGGGTATTCCTATTTTGTATCAATTGTATCTCCACTTTGTCCCGATCGTGTGCTGTTTGGTTTTATTTGATTTTATCATTAGTAATATGTTGATTATTGCAAAGTGATTAGGTTCGATTTGATTTGGTTTATAGATGGTCATTTTACTATTTTGGACTAGCTACAGAATCAAACGATTCTGTAGCTAAGTCCTTGGAGTTAATTTTGTTATTATTTTTTGAATAAAACAATCTTCTAACTTGATTTTGGTGTCTATTGCAGGGCAATTCGAATTTTCAATGGATACTATGGACAGTTAGGGGATGATCTATAGATTTTACTTGCTTTTTAGTTATTTAGTTTAAGGGATTTTGGGATTATTCCCAGATTGTGTAAAACTGTTTACTATTATTCACAAGGGTGTTTTACCTTGTGAAAAACTTATTTAAACCTATGGTTTTGTAATAATAATTATCCTCAATTGGGGAGAACAAGGATATGTAACGCTGATTCAAACTGGAGCAGAATGGATGCATTGTTATAGCTTTTGCTTTTCAATATATCGACACTTTGTTTCATGTTTTGTGTATCATTTTGGTTTCTGGTTTAGTATCACTTTGTTGTCTAAATCGAATTCAAGTGATATAATTTCTTATTATTATGCATACCTTGTTGCTTCCAATTTGATAAAAGGCATAACAGTTAAAGGATTCAGTTTATGAATGATAGCTTTGTCTTCTTTATGAATTGAATTATCATATATGAATTTTCTACATAGTAGGTTTCCCTCTTGCATGAATTCATAATCTGAAAGCTGTTATGATTTCTTTTATGTCTTGTTTGTCCTGTAACTTACTTCAGGAAGCATCACATCTGATCCTTTGCGAGAAGCTTGAGAGATAAATGGTGTGAATTTCTTCCTCCAACCAGCTTACGAAGCCATCATAAACAGGGCAGACTTGGAGCGTATCCAGGTCAATTAGTTAGGTGTTTACTGTTTATGTTAAATAGTTTAATATAAAAGTTAGTTTAATTAGATTTATATTACATTTTTTAATATCAGTAAGATAGATTAGATTGTTTAATTTCAGTAGTTTTTGTTTCCTTTTCATAAAACACAAAAGACAAAAAAGAGATTCTTGGCTGTCTTAGAGCAGCGAACACATGAGTTTTGCAGGTTTTAATCAAATTTGTAGTTTTTCTATAGTGTACATTTGTGAATAGGGAATAACCTGGCTGACAATTAAGTAGTTGATTTAAGTTATTATAATCATAGTTAGTATATTGTGTAAATAGGTAGTTAGTAATTCATAGTTAGATTAGTATAGTTGAGTTAAGTTTATTTTATTAGTTTCTAGTTTCCTCTAATTTAGTTTAAATTCTGTTATTTAGTTAGTTAGTTTGTGTTAGTTTCTTTTATTAGTTTCTAGTTTCCTTAGTTTAGATTATTTAGCTTAAATCACTTTCTCTTTGGTTTCCTTACGAGAACTTAGAGCGGCCAACGGAGCCGTTAAACTCGTCAGGGTGGTCCATACCAAACGGCTTGGGTTATTTAGACAACCCCAGACCGGTTCCACTCTCCCAGTTGACGGATGGACTATTTCGCCCGTCAACAAACGTCAAAATCTCGAAATAGGCACATCAACAAAGGTTTCAGATACCGGGAGTTGGAGGAGTCAAGATTCGACACTCTTCATCACAGGAGTCCCAAAGTTGAGAAATGTGAAACGTCAAAATCCCAAAATAGGCACATCAACAAAGGTTTTGGAAATCGAGAGTTACAGGAGTCAAGAGTTGAGACTCTTCATCACAGGAGTCTCGAAGTTGCGAAATGAAAAACGATGAAATCCTGAATCAGGAACAATGAAGGCTTGTGAATTTGTGAAATGATACTGGTTGTTAAATCCTATCCATTGGGTCAAGGTTTGATCTAGACCATTGATCGGGCACGATGAAGGCCCATGAAGTTTATAAATCACAATTCAGAGTGACACGTGGAAGCCACTTAGGTCATGACACGTCATCGAGTGACACAAGAGTGACCTCACTCTAGGAGTTTTGCTTCAGGAGTTGTAGCTTCATCACTCCCCCAAAGTCTCGAAGGTTGAAGTCCTGGGGAAGAGGATAGTCATCCGATCACCATGGATCGTGGATTGTTGATCTTGAGAGTGAAGTGCTTGTTTGATTGGAGAATGGTCATATCTCATGGTCACATTGTCGAGAGCTGGAAAGCAGAGCTATAGAAGCCAAGATCTATTTTGGAGTTGTAACATGGAGAGTCGAGATGACTCATCACAGAATCTCTGAAATGCGAATGTGTGAAATACATTTTTGAATAAGTTTGTGGTCACACTTAGTGGTCACATATGTGGAAGATGGAGGAAGGAGCTAGTGCAACCAAGCTCCATTTCAGGGATCGCGACTTGGAGTGTCGAGACACTTCATCACAGGAATGTCTAAATGCCGAATGTTGAAACTCCAAAATGTTGATGTAGTCGGTGGTCACCACCGGTGGTCACATAAGTGGAAAGAGATAGCATAGCTAGGCTCCATTTCAAGGTTTGCACTTTAACTGCTAAAAACCATTGATGGTTTCTGCCAGAGGAATGAAAGAAGCCTCAGTGTGATTTCCAGAGGAGCTAAAGAGTCTCAAAGAATCTTCCAGTGGAATGAAGACTGTTGATAGAGGCGATTGACAGATGGAAGAACATTGAAGCCTGTAACTGCAACAGAGAGGATGAGCTCGACTATGATAGAGAAGATTAAGAGTCTTGACTGCTAGACAGGCTAAGGAATCTTAGCATAACACCTAGTGATGATGAACATATGGGAATAACCGCCAGAAAAGATGAGGAATTGCCATGATGATCAGGAAGAGGACTCGACATGAGGAGAACATGTAGAACAGAGAGAGTGTGTTGATGCTTGAGTGAGTGAAGTAGAAAAAAAGTGGAGTGGCAGTGAACAACCCAATGAACAGAACTATGACACATTGAAGAGCATGCAAAGGCACTGTGCATGGAGGACGAAGAATGTGCACAGATAGTATAAATACTCAGAACGGAGAAGAGATGTAGGGGTTGTTGAGAGTGATTCAGGTGTGTAGAAGGAGGCAGTGTGCAGCAGCTAAAATACAAAGAAGAGGAATGGTGCATTGAATAGACATGGCACAGAGAGCATAAAAGGTAGAAGAATAGAAAGTGCAAGGCAAACTGTGTAGGAAGACACTGATGCAGGTAGAGTAGAGTAGTGTAGCAGAACAATGATGAGACTAGTAAGCCATTGATAAATATTGTATCACTGTGATAAATTGAGCTAAAGAAAACTTGATATTCCAGTGTGGTAGGGAGGTGCTAGGTAGGACTGTTTTCCTCAGAGGTTCAAGTGGGTGCTTGAAAACAGGGAGTTGTAGATTCCATCTGGTTGCAGCTAGAAAAACTAGGGTGGCAAGGTGGTGCAAGGGAGAACATTGGTTCTCTGATATACAGGTCAGTGCCTGTGTAACTGGAAATTGGTGCTTCCATCCAGTTGGTGTTCGAACTCTTAGGGAGTTGATGCTTCCTTCTAGTGGGTTCTAGAGAAACCAGGAAGTCAGTGCTTCCTTCTAGTGGGTGCTAGAGAATCAGGAGAGTTGGTGCTCTCAACAAGTAGTAGCTTGCAAAACAGAGGTTATAGCCTCATTATGAGTTGTTTCTCATAAGTATGATAATGTATAGAATGTAAAGATTACTTATCATATAAATAAGAAGAGGTTTTTACCCTTTATGGGTTTCCTCAAGAAATATCTATCTCTCTATATTTCATATGTGTGAATGATGTTGAATATTCTATTGCTTTCTTCCTTGCATTATTGTGATTTTCATTCAGTGCTCTGCAAAGAGGTT
>JASDQU010882591.1:2355-23254 GCA_032191745.1 Picea mariana | reverse complement strand
CCCCCACTTCTTAGTTGTCCAACATATGCTTCATATTTTTGACAAGTAGGACATTGTCTGCCATGTCATATTTACTTCCAAACTCGACTGTGCATTTTCCTATATTTTTGGATGAGTTATCATTTTCAAATGAAACTAATCCATCTCTTTATTTATTTAGAGTTAAAAACATGCCCTTGTCACCTATCATATGTTTTGAAAAACCACCGTCAATGTACCAATCACTTTTTCTGCTTTGGGCTTGTAAGGAAATTGAACATTCTTCAATATTCAGTTTATCATGTTTCCTTTTCCATATACTTTATGGCTCATGAATATTGAGATCCTTCTTTCGTTCCTTTGGAGGAACAATCAATTTGCAATTTTTGGAAATGTATCTAAAATTGTTGCATTTATAGAATTCTACTTCATTATTTAATGAGCCAAAACTATTATAGTTTCTATTATATGCTTCATGAGGATTTATGAAATGATTAATTCTAGAGTATCCATCATAGTTTATTTTGTTCTTAGCATAGGCTCTACAATTTATATCATTGTGCCCAAAATTGTTACAGGAATAACATAAACCAAGAAAATTAATTGGTACCTGAGTGTGGGGGATATTCTAAATGGTGTTTCTCTTATGTAATCTTGTTCTTGAGTTCTTTCCATTGTTGGTTGTTGATTTTGAGTTCTGGATCTTCTAGGTGGTGTAGTTGTTTTGTAATCTTCTTCTAGAGTTCTTTCCATTTTTTGAATGTTCTCCTTTGAAGCCTTGCATTCTTCCTTCTTAATGGGGCCTCTGATGAATTATGCATAAATCCTTTATTCTGCTTCCTTTTTGTCGTCATGGAGCTCGAACCCTTCTCAATATGCATTTGTTTGTATCCTTTTCTAGACTTGTCATAGTATGGATTTTGACTGCTGATGATTTCATCCAATATTTTGGTGTTGTTTTGTTGCATGTCTTTCTTCTGAAGTTCCTTCCTTAGTGAGACTATTTATGCTTCCAAGTCTCCTTCATTTTCTCCTTTTCTTCCAACTGGTTTTTGAGTGTTTCTTCAATCCTTCTGGCTTCTTATAATTGGACCTTTAGCTTCATAATCATCTGTTGGAATTCTTCAGAGTTGGGATTTTGAGAACCCTCATTTAGCTTGATCAATTATTCATTGAGTGACTTATTTTTCTTCCTTTCTCTTTTTATCTCACTTAAGGCACTAATTAGTTTTGCTTCAAGATCTAATTCACCTTCTTCTTCATAATTTTCTTCATCATTTTACAATGCCATAAAGAGTACTCTTTCTAATTCACTGTCACTATCCTCCTCCTCCAATAAGGAACTTTATTCTTTTGAGTATAGGATTTTCTTAAGGAAATTATTTTTGTTTATTTTCTTATCTCCTTCCTAATATTTATTTTCTTTCTTAAGGGATTCTTCTTCATCACTATTTATGTTCTTAGAATAAGGACATTTATCAAAAAAATGACCAATTTTACCATAATTAAATCATATTAAAGGATGACTACCTTTGTACTTTCTAGTTCCTCTCTTCAACTTCTTTACAAAGTTGGCCATTTCTTCATCTTCATCTGAATAATCATTGAAACTACAATTTGACTTTGAATTTTTATTATTCTTCTTTGTCTTCTTGGATGATTTGAAATATGCTTCCTTCCTAGATGGATTATCCTTATATGTTCTCATTTCATAGGCTGTAAGGATTCCATGTAACTTGTCCATGATCAACGTAGAAATATCTTCTCTTTCTTCTAGGGATGAAATCTTAGGATCAAATCTCATTGGAAGAGATCTTAATACCTTTTGAACAATCATTGGTTGTTTAATTTATTCTCCTAATACTTTAATGGCATTCACTATTTCATCAACTTGTAGAAAATAGGCTGCAATATCTTCATCTTCCTTCATTTTCAGTTGTTCAAATTGACCTCTATAGTTTTGAAGCTTGTCCCCTTTGACTTTGGCATCTCTTTGTAAACATTTTGAAGTTTTTCCCAAATATCCTTTACAGAGTCACAATGCATAACCTTGACATATACTGAATCAGAGTGGATTTTGGTATAACACCTGTGGGTTTTGGTCTAACGACAATCATAGTCCAACACATCCCATAATAAATATTTTCAAGATTATGTTCAAGGTTATTTGGACAGGTTTATTTGGGTGATGATGAACCATGTAAAATTGTTGGAATGGATAAGGTACAAATAAAGTTAAGAATGGAAACCAATGGTTGTTCAAATAGGTTAGACATGTTCTATATTTGAGAATAAATCTAATTTTGACATGGTAGTTTGGAAGTGAAGGTTGTGTATCTACATTTACATAAAATGTGTGGAAGGTCGCTAAAGGATCATTGGTAATAGAAAAAATAGAGAAGGTAGGTACATTGCATTTATGTATCGGTAATGGTGACTCCTCTATCTCTTTAACTTCTACAGGAGTGGATACAAGACTATGTAATCATAGGCTTGGAAAAATGAGTGAGAAGGGGATGCAAATACTCCAAAAAAGGAATTTGTTGCCATATTTTAAACAAGTTGATTTGGATTTATGTGAGCACTATGTTTATGGAAAATAGAAGAGATTTCTTAGAGCTAGGAAGAAAAAGAAGAGTGAAAAGTTAGAGCTTGTTCATACAAATGTATGGGGACCTACTTAGGTATCATCTCTTGGTGGCTCTCATTCTTATGTTACTTTTATTGATGATGCAACTAGGAAAACTTGGATTTATTTCATTCGACAAAAATATGATGTTCTTGACACTTTTAAGAAATGGAAATATTTGGTTGAGAATAATACAGAAAAGTTTGAAGTGTCTCAGATCATATAATGGAGGTGAATACTATAGCAAGGAGTTTAATAATTATTTTTCATACCATGGGATTCATAGAGAGAAGACAGTTCCAGGAACACCACAAGAAAATGGTGTGTCAGAAAGGATGAACAAGAAAATCAGGGAATGTGCAAGGAGTATGATATTGCATGCAGGGTTTCCCTTACAATTTTGGGAAGATGTAGTAAATATTTTTGTTTACTTAATAAACAGAGGACCCTCAAGATCCTTGGATGGTGGCATTCTAGAGAAGGAATGGACATGTAAAAAGGTAAACTAATAATTTATGAAGACTTTGAGTTGTGAAGCATTTGTCTATATTGATAAAGAAAATAGACCAAAGATTGAAGTGTACCTTTATTGGATATTGTGTTAATGATTTTGTTTATTACTTATGGGATTATGAAAATACAAAAAATCATTAGGAGTAGAGATGTGGTATTCAATGAGAAGATCATGTAGAAAGATTAATTGCAAGGAAAGAAATAGGAAAAGAAAAACACATAATACATAGTGCTCGATGAAATCAAAGAAAATGCTACTCCACTTCATTTATATTATCTAATTGAAACATACATCTCTCAGATTATTTTAAATTAATGATCATATTGTTTCGCTGGAAACAACATTTTTTTTAAAGAAAATGAATGACAAGGAATTATATATTTTTGGTCCCACCATGCACACACAACAGATTGCTTAGAATCCCAATTTGAAAAAGGATCTTATTGAACACTTGGTTGACCTGTTTGGTGAATCCTTCAACAAAATTGGAGTCACCTCATTGGTTGGTACATATTTGAAATATGTGGGGAATCAATATAGGATTAATTTGCAAACAAACCCTAGGTATGAGTGTCCTTCGATGATTCCCAAGAGTGAGTGGAAGAATATATTGAAGGATGCAAAGGAGAAGACAATGAGAAAAGAAGGAAATATGCCACCTGGTCCAGGAAGGTATATCATGTTTTGAATTTAATATGTTGAATTTAGTTCTATATAAAAATTTCCATATACAACCTATTCAAAACGTTTCATTGATCCAGATTATTTTTGGCACGAAATGAGAGAGAAGATATAACACATAAACATACAGAGATATTACAAGAGATCCAATAATATAAAAAATATATATCAGAGATATATCCATAAACACAGAGATATGTTAATACACAATTTCTATTAATGAGATAAATGTACAAAACTGTAGAAATACAAAGTGAAAGACTCGCTAGAATGGTGGAAGATTATCTCTGAGAAGAGATGTGATGAATACTCACATTATCAAGAAGGTGTTTTTACAATGAGGCTCCAAAGGCCTTTTTATCATAAAGAAAATCCAAAACCCTAACCCTGGAATATGAAAAGCCAACAGTTTTGTGGACCCTGTTTTGGGTAGTTTGGTGTATCAACTTTCTGGGGGGTATAACTTTGGCATACGATCTCCATTTGGGGCGCATGATAGATTGTTGGCAAGATATTGTCAAGGATATTCATTTTGGGGGATAAATTATAGCCTTCGACTATAAATGAGGTGCTCAATCCCGAAAAAACTTCATTTGGACCCTCAAAATGGCCTTGGAAGTTTAGGAACCGAAAAATTGCTAAAAATAGTAAATTGCCTGAAGACTGTTTTGGGCTAGTTGGAATAGGTGGGTGGCCACTGATAACTACCTGGATCAATCCTCCCTCCTTAGGAAGAAATGGTATCCATTACGTTGAGTGTCCGAGGGAAAAGAGTTTGTTGAATCTACATCTTGACGAGTTACTTTACTTGTTGGAGAAGTTGCACTTCTTAGCTTGTTGAAGGCTATCAAGAACCTATGGCTGGAAGGGTTGGACCTTTTAAACCAATTTGGCTATATGAGATGACTATGTGCAAAAGGAATCCTTGTGCTTTGCTTCAATCTCTTCGACTTGTTTTTTCTAGACATAAGGTGCTTGGACTGAGGCTGCAGTGGTTGTGATGTTCTTTTGTTCACTTTTTGAATAGAATGTGAAGAAGTTGAATTTTGTAGTATGAGATACTACCTTGTGGCACTTTTTAGGTGGGACAATAGTTGGAACTACCTCTGGTATCCTGTAGAGATGACCCCCTAGAGTAACAATGACACTACGGGGTTGAGACTCATAAATAACATAGTGATTCCACATATATGGATGTCCCAACATAACATCACATACATCCAGTGGGGAAAAATCACATAATACCTCATCCTTGAAGGGTTTGATTTTGTATGACAATCGACACTACTGGGTGACACAAAGGTCTCGTCCTTGGTGAAGCCACCCAATGTTGTATGGATGTGGGTGTGGTTTTGTCAACAATCCCAATTGTCTGATGATCTATGTTGAGATGAGGTTCTTTTGTATCTTGCTATCAACAATAAAATGCAGTGGGGTCCCCTTCACCCACATATGTGAATGAAAAGGGTGCTCACTCTCTTCAGGATCTATTGGTTCTTTTGGTTGAAATTTTGTGGTCGTGACAATAGTAGTTGGATTTGCATCGATGATCTCTCTTCTACCAATATTTTCTGAATCATGGTTTAAATCCTTGTATTTTATCTCATCCACCAATGACTATTTTGAGCGACATTCATTGGTGTTGAGACAAGGTATTTTGTGGAAATCACATTATTTTCTAGTTTCCTTCTTCGTCTTTTTGTTACCCTTATTTTCCTATGGATTGGACTAGTTTTATGAAGGTTGGTTGTTAGGGTCATATTTACCATACTTTGGTTGTTGCGGATTTCCAGACCTAAAATCCTGCTTGTTCTGGTGCTTAAATTTCTGCTCAATTTTAACAACATATTGACAAGCAACACCTAGTGATGAGATGTCCATAAAATCTATTTTAGTTTGGATGTATCTATATAGAGCCTCATGGTATTTCAGAACCAAATGTTGCTTGGAGTCTTTGATACCCATATTGGTGTGCAAGGTATGGAAGGTATTGGTGAAATTCGACACTGCTTGGCACCTCTCTTGAAATAGTTTGGTCCATCTCATGTATTGGTCATCATAGTTACCAACAGGGTAATATTATTCCTTGACTGCATCCACAAAACAAACCCAAGTGGGCTCGACCCCATATATTCTAGACTCCTCTGTGGAAATTTTCTCCCAGTAAGTTTCCCACCAATGTTTTACATGGGGAAGAGACTTAAGGAGTGCGAAGGTGATATTTTCCCTATCGAAATAATTGTGATAAGAGAAATAACTTTCTAGTAGATTTAACCATTTTTCTAGGGAATCTGCATCTATCTAACCTTCAAATATGAGAATATTAAAATTTACTTGTACATTGAAAGGATAAGTGCTTCCAAAGTGGCCGCTTAATGAAGATGTTCCTACTATTATCGGCAGACATTGAAGGATGTGGGAAAAATTCTCCATCATTTTGTCCCTCTGTCGTGTGAGAGCTTGCTCAAGCAATAATTTGATAGAATATTACACTCCATTTTTCTCTTCTTCTACCATGGAGGGTTTATTGGGCATGCGAGAGCGATTTTCCTCAAGACAGACAATCTCAAGACCCAAATTTCTATACTCAGACCTCGTTGGGGACATGCATTGAAAAACGATCAAGAGAAACCTGCTCTAATACCACTAATCCATATTATTTTCAACACGAAATGAAAGAGAATATATAACATAGAAATATACAAAGATATTGCAAGAGAGCCAATAATATAACATATATATATTAGAGATATAACCATAAACACAGAGATACAGTTTTTATCACTCCAAGAAACTCCTTAGGGTTGTAGGCTAAGGATGCTTGGTAACTTAAGAAATCATGAATAATGAAAGTGTGGATCAATGGGATAACTAAGAATAGCTAATGAGAAGACAACTCATAATGCAATCGAATGAAAAAGTGCTTTTAGGAATCAATGAACAGACAAAGTAATATCAAAAGGTATGGAGAAAACTGATCTAGATAATCAAGTACAACAGTGTGTAGGATCATACAAGCCAGCAAGAATTCCTTTAGTTCAAGTTTATGAGCTAAATAAGAAGATGACAGTTCTTAATAGCTGAGCTAAACTGAAATAAAGTACAGAACATGGAATAGATGAAGAAATATGTCATTAACAACAAAAGAAGACTGATTCTGTATTAAAACATAAGTGTCTTAGTACAATAGCCAAAGACTATCCAAAATTGAACCCTTAGTGCTCAAAATGTCTTTGGCTTTATAGCCTTACAAGATGAAATCTAGATCCTTGAAAGATGGATCAGATTTACTAAAAATAGTCAAATCAAAACAGATACAACAAGTTTAGGATGAGATCCTATGAAAATGGATCTAGAATGGAAAATCAAAACAAAATAGGAAAGGTCCTATTTAATGATCTCTAAAAATAGAAGATTGTTGATTGTAAATTTTAACCTTGTACAATATCTACTGCAAACTGATATTCAGAAAAGAACAGAAAAGATACAATGGCAAATACAAACATTACACAGAGATTTTTCACCTGGAAACCCAAACCGGGAAAACCAGCATATATTATATTGATACATTGTGTTACATTGTTTACAATACAATATACATATAAGAGCCAGCGGCATCCAAAAACCTAACCCAATGACCTGGATTAGTCCAAAACCCTAATTCCTTAACCGGAAATAGAAAACCATCGGCAAAAAACCATGTGTCGAAAAACCACCTAATATCATGTGGTCCCGGAAATATGTCGTCCTGGTAATATGTCATCCCGGAAATATGTCGTCCCGAAAATATGTCGGCCCGGCGAAAATATGTCGGCCTGAAAAAAAAAATTCGGGGGCACTGCCCCCAAACCCCCCTGCGTGCCCGGCGCAGGCGCTTAGACACTACTACTCGTGCAAAGAATATAACACATACCCAACACTAATGAAGTGCAGTTTTAGCCTCCCAAGGCTGTTTGATTTGGTCCTCCAAAGCTAAATTCGAATTGGGTGATGTGTCATTTGATCCCTATCAATTTTCCCTTGAAAATGACCAAATCTAGTCAAAAAATTCCCTTTTGACTTTCATCTCCAAGAATGGCCTTCAGATTTTGATTTGATAATTCATAACCAGCTTATTGAAGAAGATTTCAAACCATTCAAACCCAAAAATTCCTGATCTGGGCGAAAATTTGGCTATTCTGGCCGTGACAGGATTTCACCAGCTAATTTACCCGAAAATCGGCTCCTTAGCTGGTGAAAGGTGGAGCTTTCATCATCTAACTAGTTATAATTTTGCCTTCTGCGCTGGTGAAAGTGCAAATTTTTTCAAAATCAAATTTCTTAGTCATGGAGAGTCTGTTTTGCATGCTTAAATAGTCGATCAACATCTACAAATCCTAAGCTTTCCAATGGTGCTTTCAGATCTGCATTTGGAGCTCGGGAAGCTAGTCAAAATTTCCCTACAATATTAGGCATCATTCTTTCAAAAATGCTGGTGCGTTTTTTATCGCTAACAACAGTAATACACAATATATATTAATGATTGAAATGTACAAAACTATAGAAATACAGAGTGAAAGACTCGCTAGAATGGTGGCAACTTATCTCTGAGAAGATATGTGAAGGATACTCACATTCACAAGAAGATTTTTTTACAATGAGGCTCCAAAGGCCATTTTATCATAAAGAAAATCCAAAACCCTAACCCTAGAAGATGAAAATCCAACAATTTTGTGGACCCCATTTTGGGTATTTTGGTGTATCGGCTTCCCAGGGGCATAACTTTGGCATAGGATCTTCATTTGGGGTGCACGATAGCTCATTTGAAAGGTATTGTCGAGGAGATTAATTTTGGGGGCTCAATTAGATATTTTGGCTATCATTGGGGTGCTTGATCCTGAAAAAATGTCACTTAGACCCTCAAAATGGCCCTAAAAGTTTAGGAACCGAAAAACTACTAAAAATAGTAAATTTCCAAAAGGTTGTTTTGGGCCAGTTGGAATAGGGGTTTGGCCACCGATATCCACCTGGATCATTTATAAGCTCCCAGAAATGTCAAAAGAAACCAGGGAAAGACTAGAAAGACATGGGCAACACAAACTTGGCCAGGGTGGTTACATGAAACTAAAAACACGAATTGTAAGTACCAAATAATTAAGTCATATCATTCCTATCATCATCTAAATTTTATTTAATTTCATCCAATAAGCCAAATGTTAGATCTTGTACAATGTAGGGGGATCGATTCAAAACTGCAACCACCAAAGAAGAACTTCATCTCGATTTCAAGTTTGGGTTTGAAGCCATGGTTGAACATCGAAAAAGCATGGGGAAAACACAATTTGACCCTTTGAATGATATTGTAAGTAAAATCAATGGACTTTAATTTTTGATTACTTGTAAAATCTATTTAAAATTGATTTCACCCATAAATGAATGTGTCTTTATGTTTTAAACAAGAGATCAACAACAATAATGAGGCGAGCAGTGGAAAACAACCCCATGATCGTGGAGTTCATCTCGATGATGGTGGTGTGAAACCTGGAAATGACGGTGAAGTGCATCCTAATGATGGTGGTGTGCATCCCGACCATGACGATATTATAGATTATGGATTACAATTATTAATATTTACTTGCAGATGGTGTACTTATAATTTTTTGTGTTCCAATGGTAGAACATGTAGATGAGGATTCTTGGTAAGAGCAAGAGCACATGGTAGTTGAACTAACGGTCTCGACTAGTCAACCTGGTAAAGAACATTGTCACAATATTTGTATTAATGAACTACTTCTATGAATAATAACTAACCATATCAATTTAACCCTTTTTGTTATTGTATTTGATGTCCCTCAGCTGCAACCTGGATGCCATGGAGATTACATGACTAGATGTACAACATGTAAAATCATGCACATTAAATCAACACCAAGAGAGGACCCAACAAATTAATCATATCAAGAAATGGATGAGCCAATCAATAAATATATGAAAACTAAGAAACATAAAAAGAAGCGATTATATTGTTAAGAGAAACATGTATAATGGAAACATATTTTGATGATAAAATTTATTAATATATATTATTTGTTGCTACCTTGTTATGGATGAATGTTATATGCTTTGTATGTACAAAACCACATATCTTCACACACATTCTTTCTTTCTTACCTTTAAATTTTTTTTTTCTACTTTCTATGCATGAATCATACTACGACACTTTAAATTATTTTCTAGAAGATAGATTGGGTATGGGGAATTGAGAGTGATTTAAGGATGGCAGGGGGCGGGAATGAGCTTCCACCTTCACGTGGTTGACCCTGTTCAGTAGAGAATAAATTATTCTTTAAACCAAGAGAAGATCATTTAAGTATTCCACCTTAGTATTTCGAGAGTCTTGTACATATTGATATGTATGTTTATTTATTTAATTATTATCCAATCATATAACATTTTATTCTCTGATGATTTATATAAATCTTCGCAATGGAAATGCAACTAAAAACTAGCCTATGTGTGATTTGGTTGTACAATATCCTTCCTTAATGAGCTCATGGATACAGGTAGATAGTACTCATTTTTTCAATTTAGTTAGTGTGTGTGCATAGTTGCCAAAGATCAATGTATATTTCAACCCTTTACTAGATTCTAGGCTCAAATCACCAGAGTATACAGTATTTAGGGTTTACAACAAATCCATAGTATTGTAACTCGTAACTTGTAGGTGGTGTTTTAAGACCTGGGCATGCATTTTTGTGAACTCTAACATTCATTTTGTACAAGGCCATAAATTAGAGCTTAAAAACAAAACATGTATTTCTTAAGTGTGAGTGTGCATTTTTAGATGTGGAGGCTCTTACAATCTTGAATTAGGGTTTTATGCAATAACAAAAACCCTAATACTAACCATCATATATCAAGAACATTTTCCTCTACATCTATCTCAACCTCTTCTACTTCTTAATCTAACACATCTACCTACTCCATGTGTCCAATGCATCATAAAAATGGATTTCAGTGTACACCATCAATTTTGTTTTTTACTTTGTTATGCATCCTTAGGAAATCTAACGCCAAGGTTCATTGTCAAATATACGTCGGTATTCCGACGGGATGTTCCTGCCCCTCCATGTCAACCCTAATCGACTTCAAGCACTCAAGCCTCACCACTATCATGAACGTTGCCCACCCTAGAGTCTCTGCTCCAACATACTTTTCCTGCCCCAACGTTGCAACTCTGATGGATTTACCGATCCATATCATTGGACCAAATGGATTGTTCCCTCCAAAGAATTTCCACTTTGATGGAGGTGGTCTGCTAGAAGGTTGCAATTTCAATGGTGTATGCGTTAGATTTCTGAGGGTATTTATGCATGCTATCATTACAATAATGAACGAGGATGTCAATATCATGAAGAACACTTGGATTATGATAATTTCTTAGAAAATTCCATGTAGCAACTTGTGGCATCGAAAAAACGACTACTATATATGATCATATCCATTGTGACAATCTGTTGCGATGAAAGTCTTCTTGATTAAATCTCTCCACCACTTCCACGTGGAAGTTTCCTACGTTGGATGTTTGACCGATGGATAAGGGCATTGCTAGTGCAACACAATGACTTCGACAAACTAATTTGATTGGCTTTGTCAGAATATTGGTGTTTTTTCATTGGAACGATGTTGAAAATTGTGACAAATGTACTAGTGACTTAGTTCTAGTGGTTCTCCCTATGTATACCAAGACATAGATCCACTTTGCATTTTCTCATGGATATGATCTATATTTGATATGGATCTGTTGTATATCCCTTTGTGGCCATCATTCTTCATTCTATATATACTTTATTTGGTGGCCATGCTTCTCTTTTCACCTAACCATGAGTATGTTCACTTCGGATAAGAAAGTAATCAAATACTTTGATTTTGGTTGTAGTTATATTTTTTTATCTTGAGCTTGCTAGACTTCATACTTGGTTCCACTTATTTGATTCATTTGCATTATTATAATGTATTTCATCCACTAGCTTTCCTTTTGACCTCATACATTAGGGGGCATTTGTTATAGCATTATTTGATCATCACTGACCATTAATGACCTTTTTGGCCAAGATATTTCCATTTGACCTTTTTTTCTCCACACAAAGCAGTTTAAAAAGGATTTTTTAAAGCTTGCATATGCACTTTTACTTAATTAAATAAGCATACATATTCTCTTTCCCTTCAATCAAGGCATGTATGCATTCCAAATATCACGAAAAAATAATAATTGTACATTAATTGCATTCTCCTGAGTAGGAATTATGGGTTGCGTACACCTATATGATCCTAATTTCCATTTCCAGTGAACTTAACCAACTTCTTAGAGTATAAATGGGGTTCAAATGTTTGAGAAGGGACAACTTACCATCTTAGAATTCTTATGTTGGAGCATTTCAAATTTAGCCTTGGATTTTTATGGCCATTCCCTTTTGTCTAAATTTGATTGTCTTTCTCAAAGTTGGGACCTAAATTCCTATTGATTTTTCCATTCATATTAGTGAGGATTTTGAAGTGAAGTTGAAGTCTATAATTGGTCTAATTAAGGAATAACCCAGGCTCTAGTGATGAAGGTGTGTTAAGACCTAAATAGTGGCACATTACCCCTTAATTGGGGCATATTACATTATTAATGTTATTTTATTTATGTCGGGTTGGGTCCATTAGTTGTAATTGTACCCCCTCATCTCATATATATACCAAGGAGACCTTTTAATTTGGAATCATCTTGTATTTGGAAGTTTATGTGGTGCATAAGGAGGTTTCCCCCTCGAAGAGGCTTATTATCTGAAATTATCTCTTTTTCAAGGCGTTGAGTACTTATTCTAAGGTTTTTTACTGCTATTTTGATATTTGGTTCTTAACATTTGGTATCAGAGCTCAAGGTCTTCGAGTTTCGTTGTTTCATATAAGACACCTTGGAATTTTCACTATAACTTTTTTTCTATGATGTTTAAGAAGAAACCCCTTATAATATATTTATTAGATGGATCAAGGTTCGTGGGGTTAAAAGTTTAGCTCCTGAGGCCTTATGCTTTCAGATATATAGCCTGTGTAAGATAAGGTTCTGGAATCATCATGAATTTAGTCATCGTGGAATGTTCAATATTAAATTTTTTTTGTAACATTTAAGACCATGAAACCCATAGGCTATTCATAGAAATCATCAAGGTATCTTTGATAAAACTTTCTTCTTCTGGGTCACCCTAATTTTGTAGATACACCCTGTGTAAAATAGGGTATCTGACTAGTCATATTAGCTAGTCTCAAACATGTGTTTCAGGTAAAAAAAGGATATCTTCTCCATTGCATATCCAAATTAAGTGAGACCCATTTCATTGGATAGTGGACAATGTTTTGTATTTTTGGTACAAGTTTCAGAATAAAATATCAAATATTGTGCTCTTGGCATGCTTTACAAGTATGCTCTCCTGAAAAGGAAAAAAATCATAAAGATGTGGGAAAGTTACCATAAATTCCACTTGGCACATCCAATTTTGATCATACCTATGGCATTACAGAGAAAACGTATTAAAGAAATACAAAAAGAAATTTTCAGACCTAGAAGGGCCGAAATTTTGGAGATATAGCAGAAGAAATATCGTCTAGCAGAACCACCTCAAAATCAAGATTTAAAAGTGATACTTGGCCAACATGCCACCAAAAAACGGAACTTATACACCAAATAAGCCTCCAAACAATCCTATTTGGAATGTTGATGAAGGTGAAGAAATGTGTAGGGACATAAATGATTTAAAAAAGAAAACAATAACAAAAGAAGAAATACAAGGGATGATGGATTCAACTAAAGCTAAGTTGGAGGAAATAATGGATACAAAGATGGATGGTTTAAAAAGGGAGATCATGGAAGGTTGAAAATTTTCCTAATAGAGAGGCCACCTGAAAGTTAAAATCTATCCCATGAATTTCATGATGAGGACAAAAGGAAGATGAATTAAGACTTGAGAAAATCCAACTTTGTCTTGAAGACCAACCACTTTCCTAAGATCGATATGAGGAAGTTTGATGGAAAGGATCCAATCACATGGATACTTCAGATGGAGCAGTTATTTGATATACATGATGTGCCACATACAAAAAAGGTACGAATTTCTTCTTTATATTTAGAACCCAATCAATTTGTGTGGTATTGATGACTTTGTTCTTTCAAATCACTTGTCACCTGAACAATTTTCACTGCAGAAATGATAGCACACTATGAGGATACAAGGAGAAATACCTTCTTTATCCAATTAATAAACCTCAAGCAAAAGGGTTCAGTTGCAGAACACATTGATAACTTCCAAACATTGAATATAAAGGTAACGGATATTCCATATTCCATATGATCACTTGATTGATGTATTCATGGGAAATTTAAAGGAAAAAATTCAACATGAGGTTCTCCTCTGGGAACCCAAATCATTGGATAAATCTTTCAGGGTGGCGAGAAATGTTGAAAGTAAAAATATGGCTATGGCTACTAGAAGGACCAGTCCCAACATCTATCGAGAGAATAATGTTCATTATTCTAAAACACCTCGACCTACAAGGTTGACACCTCAAAAATTGGAGGAAAGAAAAGCAAAAGGTTTATTCTTTGATTGTGACAACAAGTACAGTAAGGGTTTATTCTCAATTGCCTTATATATCCAGCGCCCAAGTTTCAATTAATGATTGCAAATGGAGGAACTATCAATTGCTCAGGAAAATTCCATAAGATCAATCTTACTATTGGGGAATATGTAATGAATAGTCCAATGATTTCTATACCCATGGCTAGTGCGGCTGTCGTACTAGGAGTCCAATGGTTACAATCATTGGGAACAATGGCTTTTAATTTTCAAGAACTTTTCATGAAATTTTCATTGGAAGGAAAAGAAATTGAGTTAAGGGGTATCATAGGGAAACCCAGTAAGGTGATAAGCTCTAATGGCATGAAAATATTATTGAAAAAGGGGCATCAGGGTGTAATTGTACAACTATGCTCACTATATGTTCAAACATCTAAGCCATATATTCCCTTAGATCTCCAAGGGATCATTGATAAGCATTCCAAAGTATTTGAATATATTCCCAGAGGTCTTCCACCCACTTGAAATCATGATCATTTTATTCACCTAATTCCTTGGAGTGTTCCTCCTAACATCAGGCCTTACCGATACTCCTATTCCTAGAAGAGTGAAATTGAGTGTATGGTTGAAGAAATGTTAGAGGCTGGAATTATTAGACCTAGCCAAATTTCTTTCTCTGCATCGGTGGCAATGGTACTCAATAAAGAGGGCTCATGGAATATGTGTCCATATTATAGAGAGCTCAACAAGATCACTATTAAAGATAAGTTTCCCATTCCCGTCATTGATGAGTTGTTAGATGAGCTACATGGAGCAATCTATTTCACAAAGTTGGATCTCCATTCAGGGTATCATCAGATTAGAATGAAGGAAGTAGATATCCCAAAAATAGCATTCCGAACTCATGAAGGCCATTATGAATTTTTGTTCATGCCTTTTGGCCTTACAAATGCACCTTCCACATTCCAAGGGTTGATGAATTCCATTTTCAAACCCTTCCTTCGAAAATTTGTGTTAGTATTTTTTGATGATATACTAATCTATAGCAAGTCTTGGGAGGATCATGTGCAGCATGTTGACAAGGTTCTAGAACTACTAAAGGAGAAACAACTATATTCCAAACCATCCAAACATTTCTTTGGGGTGAAGGAGTTAGAGTATTTGGGTCATATTGTATCTCATGAAGGTGTCAAGTTAGACCCTAACAAGATTAAGTGCATGATGGACTGGACAATTCCCAAAACATTGAAGAGTCTTAGAGGATTTTTGGGTTTCACAGGTTACTATGGCAAGTTTTTTCAGAACTATGGAAGAATGGAAACAAATTTAACGACATTAACTAAGAATGATGCATTTTCATGGACTCCAGAGGCAACCCAAGCTTTTGAACAACTTAAAGAGGTGATGTGCAAGTATCATGTCTTCACCACACCAGACTTCACAAAAACGTTTATTGTGGAATGTGATGCCTCAAGAAATGGCATTAGTGTTATTCTAATGCAAGAAGGAAGGCCCCTTTATTTTTAAAGTCAGCCACTAAAGGGAAAGGACTTACAGAAACCCATTTATGATAAGTAAATGATGGAAATAATACATGGATTTAAGAAATGGCTCCCTTAACTAATAGGTAGGAAATTCAAGGTCAAAATAGATCATGATAGTCTTAAATACTTCTTGGAACAAGGACTATATTTAGAAGAATAACAAAAATGGGTGACCAAGATTTTGGGTTATGATCTTGAAATCATTTGCAAAAAAGGGAAGAAAAATGTTGTGGCTGATGCATTCTCAAGAAAGGATGAATATGTTGAGGCCTTTCTGTGTGTTATCTCCATCATCCAACCCGATTATATAATATAAGGGAGGGATTAATGTAAGAATGTTGAAAACATGTGGACTCGCATTCAAAGGTTGCAGCAGGATTCTAGTGCATCAAATACATTTACATAGAAAAATGATTCAGTATGGTAAAAATATCACTTATATTTATGTAAGAACTTCCAACTCAAACAAAAGGTACTCTTGAAATTTCACACCTCTTTAGTAGGAAGGCACTCATGATTTTTGAAAACCTACCATAGGGTCAAGAAGGAATTTTTTTGGAATGGCCTTAAAAATGATGTTCAAAGGTTTGTGGCAGAATGTTTGGTTTTCCAACAAAATAAGGTGGAAACAATTAATACCCCAGGTATTTTAAAACCATTAGCCATCCCAAGTCAATGTTGGGAGGAGGTTTCCATGGATTTCATCACAGGGTTACCAAAGTCTAAAAGAAAGAGTGTCATCATGGTGATTTTTGATAGATTGACCAAGTACACACACTTTTGTGCACTCTCTCATCCTTTCAAATCCAATACAGTTTCCACTGCATTAATGGAGACAGTTGAAAAGCTACATGGAAGCCCAAATATTATTTTAAGTGAAAGAGATCTCATATTCACTAGACATTTTTTGATAGAATTATTTTATTGTTTTGGTACTCAATTGACTCATAGATCACCTTGTCATCCTCAAATAGATGGACAAACCGATATAGTGAACAAATTTATGGAAATCTACCTTCGTTGCTTTGTCTCTGATAAACAAACACAATGGTTCAAATGGTCACCCTTGGAACAATGGTGGTATAACACTTTATTTCATACTGCAACAAAAATGAAAAAATTTATGGAACTCTATGGATACCACCCACCTTCCATCACTTCTCTTCTAAAATAAAAATCTAAGGTTCAAGCAGTGGAATATCACATCGAGCATCAAAAACAAGTTCTCCAACTCTTAAATAGAATCACATGAAACAACAAGTAGATCAACATTGTAGTGAAAGAAGTTTTGAAGTAGGGGATTGGTATTTTGAAGACTACGACCATACAAACATATGTCCCTCAAGAGAGATAAGAAGGATAATAAATTATCACCAAAGTACTATGGCCCTTATAATGTGTTGCAAAATATTGGTACTATGGCATACAAATTGGAGTTGCCTGCATCTTCACGAGTACACCCAATTTTCCATGTTTCATGCTTAAAGAAGGTTATCGGTGACAAGATCCCAGTTCAAAATATATTATTAGAACTTGATGAGGTAGGAAAAATCATATTGGGGCTTGAATTTATCACTGTCACAAGAATTCACCAACTGAGGAATAGATCCATTTCAGAGTATCTCATTAAGTCGAGGAAACTACTCGCTGAAGATTCCACTTGGGAAGATGAGTCTTTTATACAGAAGCATCCAAAATTACTCAATTGTTGCAGACAACACTTGTCTTAAGGGGAGGGGCATGTTAAGCCCTAAATAGCAGCACATTGCCCCTTAATTGCACCATATTACATTAGTAATGTTATTTTATTTATGTCGGCTTGGGTCCTTGTAATTGTACCTCCTAGTATCCTATATATACCAAGGAGACCTTTTCATTTGGAATCATCTTGTATTTGTAAATTTTTGTTGTGTATAAGGAGGTTTCCCCCTCGAAGAGGCTTATTATATGAAATTCTCTCTTTGTCAAGGCATTGAGTACTTATTCTAAGGTTTTTTTATGCTATTTTGATATTTGGTTCTTAACAAGGTGCCAATGATAGATTCATGTATTATATTATTGTTACATTTTCATTTAATATAAATATATTGTTTCTCCCCCCAATGATTGTGGTGTTGATTTGATTAATTATTTTTGGTTGCATGATTTAAGGAGGAATTAGCTACCCAAAATTAATTAAGAATAATTAGTTATAAGTAGTTATTTGATTTGTCATATGATTATCATTTTTTATTTATGTACTTGATCATTTGAGGAAGGTTGTGTTTCTTACTGTATGAAACTTTGAAAAGTATTTTGGAACATTGAGACATTTAGGATTCTTTGAAGACTAATCATAAAACACAGGACAAGGGGATATACAACTAGCTAGAGGTATCCTTCTTTATACAATAATGTTTTCATTGACATACATAACTAACCTTGAAAGATATCTATAATATCTTTTGTTTTATCTACCATTGATTTGATCCTACTCAATGGGGTATTATTACCTATCACACCAAGGAATTGATATGGGTGAAGCTTTACAATGTTCCCATTGAGTTTTTCATAGAAAATATTTTAACAACAATCTAAATCTAGTGGAAATTTTTCATAATCTTAGAAATTAGAAAAGGAAAAATATATATGTCTTATGCAAGATTTTTTTTTTCATGGAACTTTCTCGAATACTATCATTATAGAAAATCACCACAATGAATGAGTTCAAACAGTTGGATAGTAGGACATTCCTTCAGGGGAAATTATTATCATGATCATGACCACTTAGGTCAACATTACCAAGCCTTAGAAAATTTTGAAACAATGATACCAAACACATAGACCCATTCCCAAACTTGAACTGTAGACCCAAAAGGGTGTACTGTTGTCAATTCAAGTTAGCAAGCCAATAGAGAATTTGAAAACTCACACACCATATCAGTCCAAAAAATCAATCACAAGCGGTCAATCACTTAGTTGGATTCCACTTAGGGGTTTCACACATTATTTTTTCACAATTGATAATGTTCACCTACTTTCAATCATCTAAAGCTTAAAATCCATGATCACTAAAGAAAGGCCTTTCCCTAAAAGAAGTCAGGATTTTTTAAAAACACTATTTTATGAAAGTGTCACATCTTGCACCACTTCAGCATGTGACACTCTTAAGTGTCACATGTTGCACCACTGCAACCTGTGACAATGTCTCATATTGCTAGTTCATAGGGTGAGAAATTGTTTGAAAGGAAGGAAAAAGGAGAAATTCGCAAAGTTTCTAGAAGAGAAGCTTCAGATATGAGGTTTCCGCCAATTGGTTTGGATCTCACCCATACTCTTGATTTGGGGAGATCTTAAACTCTCTTCCTAACCTCCTCTTCAATCTATAAAAGGGTACTTCTCTCATGAGAAAAGGTTAATAGATAATGGAGAATAACTATTAGTGAATAATTTTTAATAGCTTTAGATTCTTATTTGTGATTAGAAGATTTTTCTTTGGCCTTGACGGATTCTTGTGTCAGAGTATTCAGTTGATGGTGATGGAATTCATGGAAGCAATGTGCGTATTGGAGAAATGAACCACTGGAAAGAGCCTCACAACACCAAGGCACTGGTTGTAAATCTTCCATTATTATTAATGCAGTAACATGTTTCCTTTCCTATAAATATTGTCCATTGTAAATTGTCTTTATTACATTTCTCCTTGGTCATTTGTATAGATTTGTCGAAGTACTATTGTTTCTTTCACTGGTTAGCTTGTTTTCTTATACATGTTTCCATTCAAAAACCTTTGAATCAAGCTAGGAGCTACAATTAGCGAGAACAACCATAGGTAAAGAGGTATGAGTCATTACTTATCTGTAACAAACCTAGTTGAAAATATGATTAGGGATTATTAAGCAAAATTAATTAGGTGATTAATTGTCTTAACATAGTTTTAACTAAATAATGATTGGCATAATAATATTAATCACACACTTATTAGTTAATTAATTGTTATAATTTTAATTAATTAATTAATTAAATTAATTACCTATCACATTGAATGAACAGGGTAATAAATTTAATAGGGTTAATAAATTATATTGTTTAAATTAAAGATTACGTATACGGAGGGGATAAGGGGCATTAATAAATGGATAAGGAACATGAATAATTGGATAAGGGGCATTAACTATGTGGATAAGGTAATGAATGCAGAGATAAGGAAATAAATTAAGAGAAAGGGCGGTGAAGGAGGGATATGAGTGGAGGAGGCTTACAGATTTGGGGGAGGATTATCATTCGACTTGGATTTTTGGGGAGGGCTCTCAGGGATTTGGGAATTTTTTAGAGAGACTTTGAGTTGGGGAGTCGGGCAAAGGATCAGTACAGGGGGCACCGGTTTGCTGGAGGTTTTGGGCACGGGGGCCAGGATATCCATATGATATCCTAGAGCTAGGAAGCTGTCCTAGTTGGCAGGGTGGAAACAAGGTTTGGGCAGTGTTTGACACAGTTCAGCAATGAACAACCAGATCGACGGGGGAATTAGCATCAGGGAGAGGTAATTTAATTATTCTGTTGAGTAATTCTTATGCTGTGGATAAAATTTTAAATTTTTGTCGAATATCATATGCTCATATGTTGGTGATTAAATTATTTTAGTATAAGAAAAAATTATATGCTAAATTAGAATTAAATTTTGTATTTTTTTACGGCTACTACACATGCTATCAGAGCCTCGTTCACAATCTGGAGCCTTAAGGGCCAAGCCCCATCTCTACCTAAGCTCCACTTAACCTACAAGCCAAGCACCGAAATTTTTAAAACAAATATAAAAAAAAAATGAATATCAATCATAAAACAAGATCAAATGATTGAAATCAGCTAAAAAAGAACCAGAAACAATTAAAAAATGTTAAACTCTTGAATATACAATATCTCTTCGCAATTTCGTAGTCAGAGCGTTAAAATGTTCGAATTCAGCATTATAACCTAA
>JASDQU010882589.1:43750-55464 GCA_032191745.1 Picea mariana | reverse complement strand
AGTCTTATAATCAACATTCCAGCTTTATGTTGTTTCCTTCCATTTGCAACAACATCATCAACAACACTTGAAAGAATGCAAGCATTCTCTCTGTATGGCTATCCCAACAAGCCATAACATACTTGCTGCTACAGTAATTGTAGCAACTTCTTTCTCCCTGTATCATTTTTCCTTGTTGATCCCAAAAGTCTTCAATTCTTTTGGATTCATGAATCTTCAAGTGCTCTCACTGTAACCACTGTGCATGATTATTTTTTACCTGAGTACTTTCTAGCCAAATCACTCTTGGTTGCCTTTGCTTTTTTAGCCTAATTCTAAGTTGATATTAACCTTCAACTTTTATTTATTTCTTGGATCCATCTATCCCAACTCATATTTGGATGAATTATAATTCCAATCATGTTGTCTTATAGACTCTGTATCTTCAACATCCATTTACTTTTTGGACTGAACTACTTTAGCCCTTTCCCGACTGAGTACTTTAGTATTTGAGTTTTTTTGCACTCTTCTATTCTCCTTGCCAACTAGCCTCAAACTTGGTTTGCATAGCCAATCTCTAGCATGTTGTAAGGATGCACATATGCCTCCTTCGCTAGTTGCATAGAATTAATTAAAAGTACTTAATATTGCTTTTAATTTGTTTCATAATTTCAAGTGATACCTCCAACCTTTGGGGATGTCACTCATGTCTCTATGCCACTTGAGATGGATTCTTCTCAGGCACCATCTCTTTTGCATTCAAAACCATGCATAGAATGAATTTATTCTTTGTGGTTCCTTACTAACTCTCTACAGAGATTCATTTCTTTTTGAAGTCTTTCTTGGCTTTGACATCTCCATGCTATTGTGAAAATATATTCAATACCTTTGGAATGCATCAACAATCCTATACTATTTTTGATTTCCCTCCCAGAGTGTTGTCTTGCATTCCCATTAGCATGATATCTACCTCATGATTTATTCTTCCATTATCTTAGGATGTTCATGGACTTGCAACTACATATTATGCTGATATTAATTTTCAGCATCCCACTATTACTTGGATCCCTCTAATCCAACTCCTACATGACCCAATTATATTTTCAATCATGTTCTCTGAGTAACCTTGGATAGTTAACACCAACTTCCTTCTTGAGGTACATGATTTAGACTTTCCATGATTGAGCATATCAGCACTTGGATTTGCTTGATGAAGTATTACTTTCTCCTGTCATAACCCATTTGATTTCCTTCTGACATGCATATTCAACTTCCAACATGTCACCTTTGATGACCTTCATACCATGCTTCCACTGCGCATTTCGATAGCAATAACGGGGTTGCTAGCTCCAAACCGTAGGACTGAACTTTGGAGATGTTGTCACTTTCTCCATGCACACATTTCATCTTTCTTTATCAAAATACTAGCATTCTGATATATATATATATTATATATATATATATATATATATATATATATATAGAACAGGTCTTCCTCGAACTAGAATTTTACTTGGGTTTTCCATGTTGCTTATTGGACCCAACATCTGATCCAATAACTTCTTAAAGATCTTAAATGTAAAGTGAAGAGTTGTCTTTGTCCTTCTTTCTTCGATCTATAGACATCTCTAGCATTTTTGTTTTGTTTTAAATGTAATCATTACATCCGAAAATAGGCACACATAAAAAATTGTTAGCTAGAACCACAATATATCTTCTTCTTTTTTAAGTAAAAAGATGGAACCTATTATATAACCATAAACATAATACATAAGCTGTTGGTGATGCCAGTTGTCACGCCTGAGCAGGAAACCGGGACAGCTGGGCATCCCTGGCCATTTGTCACCCAGTTTGCAAAATTAACAAAATTGACAGTGCTACGTCCTGCCCGAAGGAAACCATGACTAACAGTCGTGAGCATGAAACTGGTTATCCTGACTAGTTCTAAGAAAAACTGATAGCTAGCTAGCCCAAGGCCTAAATTATAGCAACAAAAACAAAGTCTAGTTCTGAGCATTATGTAACCTTTGAACCGGCGGGCTGGTCCTCGTCCTCGGACTGCCTCCATCCTGCTGGGAACGAATAGGCCCTTGCGCAAGTCGGACATTGTTTCTTTGGCAGAGTTCTGGAATGTGCCGCAAAGAGCATATCAAGTCTCTGATCCATTCGCGCAAGGCGGAAGATCTGGTCCTCCAGCATATTTCTCATCTCAAAGATGAGATTGAGGTATCCCCAGTCAACTGAAGGTGGCTACTCCGGGCGGTGGTTGTCCATTAACCCCTCGAGGCTGGTCGCTTCTGCTTCCTGTTTCATGTGCCATTGTCATGTGTGTGCTTGCACCTCCGCTTCCCTGGTAGGTTCGGAAGGAACCTCCTCTTCCACGTAGCAGGGGGAGTAAGGCGTCTCTGAGCTGGTGGCATGAGGGCCGAGCATACTGCTTGTAGGCGGTGGCTTGCTATCCGGACCAAAGTTCGGGTGCGGATTCCATTTGTCCGGCACAATAAACAAAGTGTGCTCAGGAGGGCTTTCCAGGCCTCCTTCCGGGATGACTTCCTCTACGTACGCCATTGGAGGTGTGCGTGGTCTGTTTCTTCTTCTATTAGCTGCCATTGCCATGGCTTTCTCAAAGTTCTCCTTTCTTTTGCGTCGTGACTCCGCCGTGTACCAGGCAGCTCCCCTTCGCGGCTTGCCTCTCGCTCGGGGCATGGTGAGGTTCCTTTGAGTTGCCTGGGTGCTTTCTTGAAAGGTCGTTCTGCTCCTAAGTGTTGGCGAGGTCGTCGGGTGCTGCCACTGTTCCAAGGAAATAGGGGAGAGGCTGCTGCAATTCTGCTTCTCCAATGGAGCGGAGGCCGCAGGGAGTGACTGGCTCTTTGTTCCGACGGCTTGGACAATGAGCGCGAGTGCTAAAACGATCACCATAGACATTAAAGACTGCTGGATAGTGCGCTGATGGCGGGTACCCTTCCCTTGTGCGAGGGGCCTCATCATTTGAATGCGCCTGCTCCTGCTCATGGTGAGTTATGGTCAGAGGTGATGTGGGCCGGTGGATGCATTAATGCTGCGTCCCGGCTCGATCCTGGGTGGCACCATTGCGTCTCGTGTCACCCCATCCGGGGAATGAAGATCGTTAGTGGCTAAGGTTTGACACCAAGTGAGGATCTCTAGAGCTGGTGAGATGTGCGCTTCCCAGCATAAGTGTTCCTCGCCTGTTTCAACTGCTTCATTTGCTAGTCGGTCTGCCACTTTGTTTGCGTCTCGTTTAACGTGGGAGGTAGTGATGCTGAGATGCGGTTGTAGGAGGTGACTGAAGTCTGCGAGTAGGCCATAGAGTCTCCAGCTTGGCGATATTTTGGCAGGGTTGCATCCGTGGAGGATTCTGGTGGCTAGCCTTATGATGATTTGCGAGTCTCCTTCCAAGATTATCCTTTGGTAGCCTTTGTCAATGGCTATTTGGAGACCTCGCAGGAGTCCTGTTAGCTCAGCTACATTGTTGGTTGTGTCTCCAAGGAATCCTGCTTCCAGACCGAGGATTTCCCCACCGGAGTTTTTGAGCACTGCCCCATATCCTGCTGATCCCGGGTTGCCTTTGGAGGTTCCATCAAAATTTACTTTGATGAAATGTACTGGAGGGGGAGTCTAGTTGATGGGACTAGTTGGTTGTTCCGTATGGCTCCTTGGTTTCAGTTGGTTGTTTAGAATGGGCTGCCAGTTTTGAAGAGTGCTTTGTTCCTCTGGGCTGCACTGCAGATCTTCCTCTGTCCAAGACTTGCTCCTGATTGTTTCTTTTATTAGGGATCTGATTTTCTCCCATGTGGTTTCAGGGAGGGAGGATTGAGAGTGGAAAATTCGCTTGTTTCGTTCCTTCCAAATTTGCCAGAGGGTGAATCCTGGCAGAAGTTTCCATATGAGATTTATAATGGGGTTGTTATAGGAACTGTTATCCCAATTCTCGATTGTGCAATTGATGTTGCTTCGATTTCGGTTGGATTTGCGCATTAGTTGCGCTCCATAGTCCCAAATCTGTTGGCTATAGTGACATCCGTTGAAGAGGTGTTCTTTAGTTTCCTCCTGTTGATGGCATAGAACGCAGAGGGAGGGTCCGATGAAGCCTCTCTTTCTTAGGTTGTCCCATGTTAAGGCTCTGTTGTGCGCCACTAGCCACAGAAAGGTGGACACCTTGGGCCAGAGAGCGGAATTCCAGACTTTGCCCTAGATATGCTCCTTTTTTAATTCCTGTTGGTTTCCTTGCAGTAAGTAAGCTTCTTTGGTAGTGAATACGCCAGCTGTGGAGTATCCCCACCTCAAGATGTCTGGTCCCTCTCGATAAAGTATTTTCCTGCGGATGGCTTGAGAGTGCCAGCTCTGCAGATTGAGAGTTTCTGGGGTCCCGAGCTCTTGATTTGAGATCTTCCATTGGCGCCATTGTTGCTGCGGAGTTTGTGGTTTCAAGAAATCCTTAACCTTTAAGGAGGTGTTCTGCTGGAGGGCTCTTTTGAGGTCAGATAGCTCTTCCATTGCGTCCAATGGTTTGAGTTGCTTCCAAGAGTCTTGTTAGAACAGGGCGCTTCCTCCGTCTCTTAACTCCCAAAAGGCATGGTTCTGAACCAGTGTGCGATTTTGCCAAGCTGTGTTCCAGATGTTAGAGCCTTGTATGCGGTTGTTGTGTCGGATTAACTGATCTTCCGATGTGAGGGGGGCATATTTTCTTTTCCACAGTTGTGCCCAGGCAGCTGTTGGATTTTTCAGCCACCTCCACCAGATTTTAGCTCCCATTACTTGATTCAGTTTCCCTGGATCTCGGAGCCCCAACCCACCTTGACTTTTTGGCATGCAGAGCCTGTCCCAGTTGACTAAAGCCCATTTCTTGTTTGGTTGATGACCGTGCCAGAGAAAGTTTTGATGCAAATTTCTGATGGCTCTGATGACTTTCTTGGGAGCCACTAGAGCGGTGAAGAGATAGGTGGGTAGAGCTTGCAAAATAGATTTGAGGAGAACCAATCGGGAGGCAATATTGAGGGGTCTGAAGGTCCAGTTGCGTAGCCTGTTGGAAATGGAGAGGAGAAGGCTGTTCCAGGAGATGGAGGTGGCCGCCGCTCCAGTGAGTGGAACTCCGAGATAGTTGGACGGAAGGGGGCTCCTGGGTATCCCCAGAAGTCTGGAAACATGACGCTGGATAGAGGGCGGGGTATTGAAAAAGTAAAGCTTGGATTTTTCCAAATTGAGTGACATGCCTGAGGCTTCAGTGAAGTCTGAGAGGATGGAATTGATCTTAGTAGCTTCTTGGGTTGTGGGAGAGTTCAGGAGGAGGGTGTCATCCACGAATTGACTGTGTGAGGGTGCAGGTTGAATGTTGTGCAGAGGTAGGCCTTTAAAGGAGCCTTCATTTACTGCTGCTTTGATATAACGTCCCAGGCCTTCCGCTAAGAGTACAAACATAAAAGGGGATAGGGGGTCCCCCTGTCGGATTCATCTGGATGGCGAAAAAGGTTTGGATGGTACGCCATTAACGAGAATGGAAAAGAAGGTGGAGCAGGTGAGATTCATGACCCAGTTTACCCAACCCTAATCGAAGCCGAAGGAGTCTAGGACAGCTCTAATATACTGCCAGCTGACCTGATCGAAAGCTTTTGAAAGGTCGAGTTTGATTAGCATACCTGGAGTTCTTGAAGTCTTGAGGGAGTGTATGATCTCATGGGCCAGGATGACGCTATCCATGATTTGTCTTCCTTCTACATACCCTGATCACTACTTGGAGATGACGAATGGCAGGATGGGCTTGAGTCGAGTGGCTATGACCTTCGTTATAATTTTGTATATGACATTACACGGGGCTATAGGTCTGAACTGTTTGGGGTTGGTGACTCTTTCTTCTTTTGGAATGAGGGTGAGGAAGGTGGCGTTGAGAGCTGGTAGGACCAGGCTTGAAGCTCTTGACTCCTCTACCACTTCCCACACTTCCTGTCTGACCAGATCCCAGCAGTGGTGGAAAAAATCCATGGTGAACCCGTCCGGGCCGGGGGCCTTTCCCAAGGGCATGGCTTTTATTGCTTGGTCAACCTCTTCTTGGGTAATGGGTCGAGTTAAAGCTGCATTTTTCTCTGGGGTAACCAATGATGGTATGTGCCTGGTTACTCTTCTTATTGCTTCCGTTCTGTCCTTCTTCGGTTTCGTTAGGAGATCTTGGTAGTAATTGAGCAGCTCCTCCTCAATTTTGGAGTGTTCCCTGGTTAAGTTGCCCTGAATGTCCTCTAGGTGAGTGATCCTATTGATATGTCGCCTATGCATCATGGCTCTATGGAAAAATTTTGTGTTCTTTTTCCCTTCTTTAAGCCACTGCACTCTGGATTTTTGCTTCCATAAGATTTCCTCTTGCTTCCTTCGTTCTTCTAGTTGTTCCTGGAGCTGCTCCTCCTCCTCCATTAATTCTGTGGTTCTAGATCCGGAAATGAAATTTTTTTGAATCTCCCCCAGTCTGCTTTCTATGGTCCTTATGCTTTGAAGTATATTACCGAAGCTGTTTTTGTTCCATTGTTTTAGCCTTTGCTTGAAATTTTTAAGGTGCTGCTGAAATTTGTACATGCAGGAGCCATGGTCTATTTCCGCTTGCTCCCACTAGGATTTAGCTAGCTGTTGGAAGTCCAGGTGCGATAGCCAAAATTTCTCGAAGTGGAAAGGCTTGTATCTGGGCGGCTCTCCCATGTCTAGCTGCAAAGCCAAGGGCCAGTGGTCTGAGCCTGCTTTTGGTAAAATGAGGCTTTCCAGATGAGAGCCTGATTCCATAATTTCTTCGATTACCAAGAAGCGGTCTAGTCGACAGGCAATATGTTGATTACCTGATCTACGATTGGACCAAGTGAAAGTACCATTGCTATTTTCTATATCTACTAATTTTAGACGATCAATGAGAGCTTTGAACTTGGCACTATCTTGCTCGAGTTTTTTGATACCTCCAGTTTTCTCCTCCAGTGTCAGGATCATGTTGAAGTCGCCTCCTAAGATCCAGTTTGGGGTTGTGGCCAGGGTCTTGATTAGCTCTAGCCGCTCCATAAATTTGTCTTTGTCCTGGCTACTTTGAGGCCCGTAGACATTGGTGATGGCTCCTTCCTGGTTCATGCCAATGATCGCGAAGTGAGCGGTTATTGTGCCTATTGTTGTAAAAGGTTTGCTGATAGTTATGTTGGATGGGTTCCATAAGATGGCAAGGCCGCCTGAGGCTCCTATGGAATCTGTTGTTATGGAGGTACATTCTCGCCATATGCGTTGAAAGATTGTTTCAACCTCTGCTCCTCGGCATTTAGTCTCCTGGAGCAGCAGAATATCTGGTTTGTCTGCTATGATGCAATCTTGGAGGATCCTTTGTTTGGATCTACCATTCAGTCCTCTGATGTTCCAGGTGATGATCTTCATCATTAAGAGGGAGGTGTTGAGTGGAGGTATCCCTTCGAGAGCTTGTGTATCTGACTTGAGTTTATCATAAGGTTGCCTGCTTCCTTGATCAGTTGGTGTGTAGTTTTCTGTCCCCGTCTTTTGTTTTCACGAAGGACTCTCTTCGAGCCAGAGCTCGAGTCTGTTGCTATGCCCAGGCGTGCTGTGGATCTTGCTGAGGAATTGAGAAATAACTTGTGTACTTTGCCTAGTTGTTCTTCAGGGAGGGTCTGCAGGACCTTTTGGTTCAGAGCTTCCTCCAGCTTTTCCAGATCTATCCCAGCTAGATCTCGATCGTCCAACATCATTGGGGTATCCCCATCTCCTTCTCCTCTTTCGTCCATGTGGGTTTCACAGGTTTGGGGAGAAGGGTTGGGATTTGGGCATTTTGTTTGCGGCCGTTGAGGATCCTTGTGCGGGTCCTGAATTTCCTCATCTTCTGGTAGCTGATCCAAAATCTCATAAGAGTTTTTGGTGGCAATTTTTTGTCTAGATTCCAGGGTCTACTTCTTTGGTGGGTTTCTCCTTTTTGATGCGACTGTGGTGAAGCCATCTTTCTGCATGGTTTCACTTGCTTTTGTAGCTTGTTTGATGAGAGGGCAGTCTCAGTAAAGGTGGTCGTGCTTATGGCATCTTCTGCATCTAAATGGTATATGCTCGTAGTCCAGAGTTTGTTGCCAGTCCTCATCCTGGTACTCAAGGGTTACCGCTCCAGGGAGTGCTTTGGAGATGTTCATATACACACAGATCCTAGCATACGAGGTATACTTTCGCTGTCTTGTGGCTTCTGAAGCTTTGACATATTGCCCTAGGGTATTTCCTATGCCCATTAGAATCTCTTCAAACCAAAACTCTTGTGGCAAGGAGTACAGGCGTATCCATACAGGGGCCATGGTGAAATCTTCTTTGTCCGGGCTAAATCTTTCAGTCCAGAAGCATAGAAACAGCCCTGCCGAGTTGAAGAAGTACAACCCGTTTTCAAAGATCCTGTCTTTGTCCTCTAGATTGTATAAAATGATTGTGAAGAACCCCTTGGAACTGAGTTGGAGCTCGTAGTCGCCCTTGGGGTTCCACCAGTGTTTTATCCATTTGTTGAGGTCCCTTTTTGCTGGCCAAAGCCCCAGAAATTTTCCAATGAGGGCGTGCTCTCTCATAAATTGTGTATGCTCGCCAACCCGGGTTGAGCTGATGAGGTATCTCGGCGGTTTCTCCATTTGTGGGATGCATTTGCCTGGTTCCCAGCTCCGTGGTGGCTTTGGTTGAGAGGTTCCTGCTTCTGTTTCCATTTTCGTTCTGAGGGTTTGCTCCCTGGCTAGGAGCTGCTCTAGTACCTGCGGTGGCGGCTCGAAGGCAGGTCGCGTTGCTCTGGTCCCAGGTTTGTCATTGGCCGCAACATTGCGGTATGAGGGGGTTTTCCCCCCCTCCTCTGCTCCCATACCGTTGTAGCAGTGGGAGCTGAATGGTCGGGAATGGCGCTGGTTAATCTCCGCGCTGAGATTCTTTATCTAGTCGCCGACAGTCTACACTACGAAGGGGCTAGGGTTTTTCGGCTCTGCATTACCCAAGTAACCCCTTCATGGGTTTCTCTTATGTTCTTAGAGTTTTTTCATATTAAAACATCTTCCCTAGAACCACAATATATCATTTTGGTAATACAAGCACACTTTTTCTTTTATGGTCACCAGCAATATTCTTTCTGACTTCCTGTGATCTGAGCTGCTCAATCCTTAATTATGGTTGAATACCTGGAATCCTCTTTCCAAGACCTTTCCCATGATTGCTTCCTTGCTTAATTCTGAGTCCTGAGCAAACAGTTGTTGATGCAAGACCTCCCATCCTAAAACCCTTCTATGCAGTCTTCTGTTGTAACTGCATTGTAAACCCCAAAATCGGGGTGTCAAGGATCGTCTTAGCTCTCAGATTCGATCACTAACATGATTGAATATCCGCGTAACCATAGTTTTAATATAGAGGTGTTGAACCTAGTTCTTCTTGTATGCCCAAAGGACCTATAACTCCGACCCAGGTGATCGAGGCTAGGGCCTTGCTCAATTCTTCAGGAGCTAACCTCCTATCAAGGATCGTTGATCATGCTTAAACTAACGTGGAGATATACGACCAGGGGCGATTATAGAGTCCCAACTAGCACAACATTTATCTCCTTTCCCGAGTTCCGCAATAGAAACTACTTGCCTGTAGTGGAATCAATGTCGACTGTTGATCTTGCTGAATCTACAAATCGATGGTCTAGGAGGATTGTGGAGGTTAAACCCGCACATATGTTATTTCTGCCCCCAATCTCCGCAACTTCTCTCCACCGCAGATCTTACTTGTGATGATCCGACAATCATGACTTAATCGGATGTTGATCCGATGGTCCCCCTCTGTAACTCCCAGATTTGACGATTGTTATTTACTTCAAAACTCTGACTCTCCAGCCTTCGAGAGTTCTCAACCCACGCGACCCCACTTTCCCCAAGTGGTTATCCTCCGCAGGTTCTTAACTCACTAACATGTGGCACACATCCCATGTATTCTCTTCATCATTGGTGACGTCAACAAGGCCATGTCACTTTGGGACTTCAAAATATTTTACCTTAGCATTCCTCAAATGTCTCGAACTCTGAATTTCTGATCTACTTTACCTTCCGGGGCCTACATGGTACAACTGTAAACAATTAAGTTGGTGGCACGTGGTCCCACATGTTGGATTTAGTTTGGTCCAACAAGGTCGTCAAAAGTACCATTCTGATTGACACGTTGTAGGACTAAGGAAGCCCACGTCACCCTTGATGACATCATCATGCCACGTCACTTCGTGACTTCGGGCTTCGGGAGATTTCACTCTATTCACACCTTGTTTCTCTTGAATGTTGTATTCCTGAACAAGTCGATCTACCGACACATGTCCTTTTTGATGAACGGTCCGGATGAACTCCGAACTTTGGGACTTCGGGAGTTTGTGCATCGACACACTCCATTTCTCTCGAACGCTAAATTCACGAACAAGCTAACTTGCCTATACATGTTGCTTGCTTGGATCGACGGACAGGAATTGCACGAAGTTCGCTCTGTCTTCTGTACATGTGACCTAGAGCTGTGACCTCGGCTTAACCTTTGGGTGCTTATCTCACTTTGCAAGATCGACAGTTGTGCTTTAATGGACCGTGAAGATCAATGACCAGGAGTGATTGCGGAAACTCAACTTGCTCATGCTTTAATTTCCTTCTCGATCTCTGCAATGCGAAGATGCTCGTTCGTAGTGGGATCGATATCCACCGTTGATCTGTTGATTGAGAAAGATCAACGATCCTGAGGGGTTGCGGAGTCTCAACTTTCTCATGCTTTAATTTCCTTTTCGATCTCCACAATGGCTCCCCACCATCGGTCTCCCTTCAATGAGAACTAATAGTCGTGACTTAATCTTCGCTTGATCTGACGACTTATCTTGCTCTCGCCCAGATCTAACGACCCAACACCACGAATGTTGTGATTTCTTTCCCTGTGGCCATTTCTTAAACTTGTTACACCTCCTATGTTTCTGAACACAGTCCAAGTATTCTTTCAATGCCCTTCTGGCACTCTGTAACTTCCATTTACTCATACACGGCCCATCCAGGTTCAGTGTTGAAACCATGGGCTCTGAACTTGAATTTTGTCCATTTCGACAACAATTATTTTCTTGAACTTTTGCTTCAGCTTCCACTAACATGGCCCATCCAGGCTCAGTGTTGAAACCATGGCTCTAATACCATTTTGTAACGTCCTCGACCACCAACCCCTGCCGGGTAACGCTACCCAAACAACCTTATCATTGTTTTTCTTCTCTAATACCATTTTGTAATGTCCCTGACCACCAACCCCTGCCGGGTAACGCTACCCAATCAACCTTATCATTATTTTTTCTGCTCTGATACCACATTGTGGCGTACCCGACCACTCAAGTCGGGTCATGCTACCGAAAAACACATTCTTATTGAGATTCTGATAACCTATAAGGTATCCTACCCAACCATAGACCTGCTGGGCTATGGCACACATAAAATCTTGTAGAACATCATGCATATATAACTTAACAGACAATTATATTATGATAATATACATATAAGTGCAGAAATAACAGTAAAGCTTATATGTACAACATGTACAGGCTAAACTCATAAATATAAAACATGTACAAATACAAAGCAAGTAAATGAACACATAAATGGTACTTATCTTTTTAGAGAAGACCACCAATTGCGTGCAGACCTTCCACGAACCTCCCATTCATAGACCACGTTGCTCATCACTCTCAGCAGTGGGTCACC
>JASDQU010882589.1:16359-32701 GCA_032191745.1 Picea mariana | reverse complement strand
CACTGAGTAACTATGTTGATTATCAAACCTTAGCCTGACATTAGGAATCCTTTTTCCCTGGTGGAGTTTAAGCCCCAACTCGGGGGTGACCTGTTGCTGAAATTTTATGAGCAATAGATTTTATGGTTGGGAGGAACATCTAAGCTCTACGTGCAATTGGTGACTCTTTATAAAAAATAAGTGTCCTTTATGTGCTTATTTACATATGTCTGAAATGGGTTTATTTCTTGTATGATGTTGCATATGATTAATTGTCGTTATTCTGTATGATGCTTTTTGTACATCTAAGCATGATGTTATTATTCAATGTTTGTTGTCACACATGCAGAGTATGACAACTATTAAGTGTTCCTATTAGTTAATTAATTTTGTAATAATGATCATGAGTTTCTAAGGCGAGGCTAGAATTGTCGTGCGCACATGGAAATAATTCGTGCGTGCAAGAGGCTGGATTCATCGTGCACTCAGAGAAGTAGATCCACGCGCACAAGGAGAACTGAATCTGTGTGCGGCACTAGAATGGTTGTGTGTGCAATATCAATCCTATATTCGGAGTGGTTACACATGCAATAATATTTGTGTTCACTGAATTATTGTGCGTGCAGTTGTATTATGTGTTAATTCCACTGTTATAACTGGTCTCCGAAGAGGAAAGTTTGTGTGGCGCGATCCAGCTTGGGATCGTGTGCGTTATCTCACATGTTTCTGCACAAATTACGTCATAGTGTAGAATATGCACACTAGATTTTTTTAGGAGTGGCATTGCTCATCAGTAAGTTGGGAATGTTACAGCTTGGTATCATAGTTGTATCCTAGCTAGGAGGATGGCTATGTGGTATAATGGTATCATATCACTTTGTAGTGTTGGTAACAGGGTACGTTACAGTATCGGTTTTCAATTTGCGATTTCAAACAAGTTGCAATTTTAACCCCCCCAAAAAGGGTGTTACTGGTAGTGTCACTTTTTTATTTGGGGGTTGATTTTGGTGTTTTTGACAAAAAATATGGTTTTTTTGGCCAAAGTTTTTGTTTTGAGGTCACAGTTCTCGTTAAATCAGTAACGATGCAGTTGGTGCTATGTACCTACTTGCACTAGTAATCTCTTCTTCTCCTTATCTGATTTTTTCTCTATCTTCCTCTCTTTTTACTGTTATATGTAAGAACTTTGATATTTATCCCACTTTTATGATGTTCTTCTTATTTCCTTTCATTCCTTAAATAAAACATCACATGCATGGAGGGGACATGTTGATTTATGTGAATTCATTTGGAGGTTACCCCATCAAAGTGATTAGTGATATATATATATTCTTCTTTTGCCTCATTATTTTCTATTTTTGGTAGTGCATTAGTCTTGGTTATTTATTGATAGTGGATGTTAAAGGCATAATTGCATTTAGATCATTATTTGTGAGTAAAGTATCCTTCAAATTGACTTATCTCCAAATTTTATCTAGTGCAACTAAGCCCAAATTTGGGTACCCTTGGCACACCAAATTGTTAGGAAACGAGGAACACTTCCACGCTAAACCTAGAAGAAGAGAGGAATAAATATTTAATCAAGAAAGTAAATGACAAAACAAACACATAGTACACAAAGATTTTACCCTGGAAACCCAAATCGGGAAAACTAGCATTCCTTGAGCGTTCTGCTCTCTTGTTGTCTTATTCATTCAAAATAAAAGGTTACATGTCTAACATTGGTCCACACCTAAGGCACAATTGACATCATACCTTCTTGCTTTACATAAGAACAATCTTGTAGCCAATTCAACTTACATATACATGACCAAAAACCTCTATGATTATTGATTCTTTCATCATCTTTTACAACATTACAACACACTTTCTTTACAAGCTTTACAGTAGGAAAAAAACCCTAAAGAAAAGGTGCCCAAAAATGGTTGCAGATTCACGCAGATTATTGGCTACAAATCCCGTGAATCTCGGGATTATGTTTCAATCGACTACCAAGTCGGATTACCAGTTGAATATGAGTCGACCTTCATTCGGTCTTCATTCGGTTTCCACATGCCCTCTTGTTGACCTCTTGTCGGTTGACCTCTTCGACTTGCTATTGATGTCTTCGACCACCTTGAACCACCTTGACCTTCGACTTCGAATTTACCTGGTCGAAACACCTCGACTTTCAACTTGGATTGTCAGTCGATCCAACTCGACTAGACTTTCACTGCAAAGAATATAACAACTCAACATTTTCCCACTTGTTGTTTTCTTTGCTAAAACTGAGAGACCTCTTAACTCTTGTTCACAGACCTAGGGTAGCAATGCCCATTTCCTCTTTGCACCAAGAGAACTTTAGATCACTCACAAAATTTTTCAAAGAGTCTGCTACGTTTTACAACATGTCTACTTTCTCTAGTAACACGTTGTTGCTTTCCACCATGTCTCTCATGAAATGGTATTGTATATCAATGTGCTTAGTCTTGGAATGATAAGCTAGGTTCTTTTCTAGAAATATTGTGCTTTGACTATCACAACTTATCTTTATAGCTCTGTGCTCAAACCCGATTCCTGAATACAACCTTTGTATCCATACTGCTTCTTTGCTTCCATGAGTCGTTTCCATGTATTCAACTTCTATTGTTGACAGGGCTACAACTGATTGTCGCTTACTCATCCAACTGATTTCTCCACTGAACATTTTAAACACATATCCATTGGTCGACCTACGTTGATCCATATCTCCAGTCCAGTCAGCGTCGACAAAGCCATGTACATTTAATTCACTGTCACCTCTAGGTTTTCCTTGATAACATATAGCATAATATTTTGTGCCACACAAATACCTGAATACTCTCTTCACTACTGTCCAGTGCTCCTTCCTAGGTGTCGACATGTATCTACTCAAAACTCCCACTACATGGGTAATGTCTAGTCAAGTGCAGACCGTCGCATACATTAGACTACCAACAACACTTGCATAGGGAACATGTGCCATGTACTCTATTTATCCCCATGTCCTTGGACACTGTTTAGCAGTCAGCCTTGCTCCCACAGAAATTGGCACCTTCACAGGTTTGCAATCCTGCATGTTGAAACGTTTCAATATTGTTTCAATGTACTTCATCTGGTTCAACCAGAGCTTTCTAGCTTCTCGATCTCTCTTAATCTCCATTCTCAGAATGATGTTTTCTGCACTAAGATCCTTCATGTTGAACTTGGAGGATAACTGCTTCTTCACCTCCTTTTTTGCGTTCATGTTGTTTCCAATCAATAACATGTCGTCGACATACAATGCTACATATATGAAACACTGAACTTCTTCTTTGGAATATATGCAATGATCAACTTTGCTTCTCACAAACCCCAAGCTAAGGATGTATGTGTCGAAATTTTGGGACCACATCCTTGGTGATTGCTTTAGACCATAGAGGATCTTTTTGGTTTTCATACCAAATCTTTCTTTCCCTTTAGTACAAGTCCTTCAGGATGTTTCATGTATATTTCCTCTTCCAGGTCTCCGTGTAGGAACATTGTCTTCACATCCATATGTTCTATTTCTAGATCAAATGTTGCAGCCAGATACATTAGTACTCTAATGGAAGTTAATTTTGCAACAGGGGAAAAAATCTCACCGAAGTCGTCTCCTTCGACTTGGGAATATCCTTTCCCTACCAGTAGAGATTTGAATTTCTCGACTTGACCTATTGCATTCCTATTCTTCTTGAGTACCCATTTTCTACCGATAAGATTTCTTCCACCAGGTAATTTGACTAAGTCCCATGTCTCATTCTTGTGCAAGGATTCCATTTCTTTGACCATGGCATCCCTCCAGATTTTTCCCTCTGCTGAGTCAACTGCCTCCCCAACCGACCTAGGCTCATCGTCGGTGGCAGTTAATACAAATGCATAACAAAATTCGGTTGGACTATACCTTTCGACTGGTTTTCTTACTTGTTCTGACCTCCTTACAACCAGGGTCGGTTGTTTCACCTCTTCTTCTATTTCGGTCGACACATTTGAATCATATTCTTTGTTCCTCAGTTCAAACCACACCTTCTTTGGATTATTCTTGCTTTGAACAGTTTCTTCAGGCTCAAAACTACTTCCGACTTCTCTGAAGACCACATCTTGACTGTACACTATTTTCCTTGATGCAGGATCCCAAAGCTTATATCCTTTCATTCCTTTTTTGTATCCAATGAAAATACACTTGACTGCCTTCTTGTCTAGCTTGCTCCTCTTTTCCTTGGGAACATGCATAAATGGATCACGACCAAATACTTTGAGATGTGAAACCGAAGGCTGCTTACCTGACTATATCTCATGTGGAGTTGTTTCGAGTAGCGTCGACGAAGGAAACATATTCAATAGGTATTTTTCAGTGTCGACTGCCTCCACCCATAATTCTTGTGCGAGCACAACACCACTGAGCATGCTCCTTGCCTTGTCCATTAATGTTCTATTCATTCTCTCAACAACTCCATTTTTTTGTGGGGTATATGGTGTGGTATTTTGTTGTGTTATGCCATACTTCTTGTAGAACTGATCAAATTCTTTTCCACATAATTCACCACCGTTGTCAGTTCTCAACACCTTAATCTTCTTATCTGTTTGGTTTTCTAAAAGAGATTTAAACTCTTTGAATTTCTCAAAAACCTATGATTTCTTCTTCAAGAAATATATCCATGTCTTCATGGAAAAATCATCTATGAAGGAGACATAATACAAGGATCCACCAAGTGAAGGCACTAAAACAGGGCCAAACACATCACTGTGAAACGACTCTAGAATCTCATTTTCCCTTGTCGCTCCAGATGGGAACCTCGCTCGACTTTGTTTTCCATATATACAATGTTCACAAAAGTCGACTTCTAAATTACATTCAGGAAAGTCTTCGACCATACCTTTGTTATGCATAGCTCAAATTCCTTTTTCCCCTGCGTCCCATCCTTGTGCCATAGCATGGTTGGGTCGAATTTATGATGACTTATTGAGTCAGTTTGAATCGACTCATTTTAAGTCGAGTCGAGTCGAGTCAAAGTCGAGTTGACTTCAAGAGCAATGATGTTGTTGCATCCAGTTGAGTTGACACTCCCTAGTAACTTGTATAGGGTTCCAATCCGAACTCCTTTCAATAAGACCATCACACCTCTGACCATATTGCACAAATCCTTCTAAAATAGAGTGTGCACCTCTGCATCAATCATCTTGCTAACATATATCATGTTTCTTGCCAAACCCAGAATGTGTAGCACACCTAGAAGGGTTCTATTGCTCCCATCCTACAGTATCAGTTGAACTCTTCCTCATCCAACAATTTTGGTTTTCGAGTCATCCCCAATAACATGTCTCATCCTTCATATTGTTCATATCATCAGAACCATTCTCTATGTGGTGTCATATGATAGGATGCTCCTGATTCGATCAACCAAACATCTTGATCCGACTGTGTACTGGTCAACACTAGGTACAGTTCGCCTCCCTTATCTGGAGTCGTCTTTCTCTCAGTCAACCGCTTCTCGTTGGATCTTGTACTGACTTCCATTACCTTCGAATTGCAGTCCCTTTTGTAATACCCAACTTTACCACATTTCCAACATCTTCTTGTCAACTGAACAATGGATTTAGATCTACTCTTCGACTTAGACTTTCTAGCGGAGAATTTTCTTTTATCTCTATCAACCGGTCAACCTCTCACCACTAAAACATATTTGGTCAATCCTTCCATGTTCTTCCTTCTCATTTCTTCTGACAATAGAGATGCAACCACATCTTATAGCGCTAATGTGGTTGTATTACTCCCTATAGCCACGACTAAGCTATCCCAGGAGTCTGGAAAATAACATAATAGGATAATACATTTATCCTCCTCAATGATTTTAATATCCACATAAGATAACTAGCTTATAATGGTATTAAACACATTTAAATTCTCAGACACTGAACTACCCTCACTCATCCTCAAAATATAACTTTTCTTTCTGAGAAACAACTTATTTACCAGGGATTTCGACTGGTACAAGATCCCCAACTTGTCCCACAATTTCTTGGCCGAATCTTCGCCTAAGAAATTCAACAATACCGAATCTGCAAGACAAAGTTGAATCGTAGTCCTTACTCTTCTCTCGAGTTTCTCCCATTCTTCTGGAGACATACCTGTCGGCATGGTACTTGGACAAACTATTATCCATTGTTCTCGATCTACAAGGAGATCTTCAATTTTAAGCTTCCAAAGCTCAAAATTCTAGCCATTGAATTTTTCGATCTCTATTCTTGAGCTTCTCACCAATTTTTAACAAACTCTTTAAAGATTTCTGACTTTATGAGTCTTACTGAACCTAGGGATTAGCTCAGATCCAAGGTTGTTAAATCAAGCTATGATACCACATGCTAGGAAATGAGGAACACTTCCACGCTAAACCTAGTAGAAGAGAAGAAGAAAGATTTAATCAAGAAAACACGCAGTACACAAATATTTTACCTTGGAAAACCAACATTCCTTGAGCGTTCTACTCTCTTGTTTTCTTATTCATTAATAATAAAAGGTTACATGTCTAACCTTGGGCCACACCTAAGAGACAATCGACATCATACCTTCTTTATTTACACAAGAACAACCCTGAAGCCAATTTGGCTTACATATACATGGCCAATAACCTCTACGATTATTGATTCATTTATCATATTTTATAGCATTACAACACACCTTATTTATAGGTTTTACAGTAGGAAAAAACCTAAAGAAAAGGTGCCAAAAAATAGTTACAGATCCATGCAGATCATTGGCTACAGATCCTGTGAATATCAAGATTCTATTTCAGTCGACTACCAAGTCGTATTACCAGTTGACTACCAATCGGCCTTGATTCGGTCTTCAATTGGTTGCCACACACCTGCCTGTCGACCTCTTATCGGTTGACCTCTTCGACTACCTCGAACCACCTCGCCCTTTGACTTCGACTTTACCCAGTCAAATCACCTTGACCTTCAACTTGGAATTTACCTGGTCGAACCACGTCGACCTTTGACTTCGACTGTCAGTCGATCCACCTCGACTAGACTTTCATTGCAAAGAATATAACAACTCAACAAAAATATCATCCACTTTAAGAAAGTTTTTAAGATGTGTTGCTAAGGCCCTAAATTCCTCATCATATGGACTACACTGTGATTTTTGGTTGAGATTCTCAAACTCTTCTTTGATGGTCTTATGGTGTTTTTTACTAATAGTTGTAATCTTTAGTCCCTATCTTTGCACGAATTCCATGACATAGTTGATACCGTCATGCCAACATAGAATCCATCATTCAACTCCTTTAGGTTGGAGAAGAAGGTTCCATATATTTTGAATACCGTTGACACAACTTGGTTGTTGCCAATGGTAAACATTCATTAAGAACCATTTTTTTTGAATATGCATTCTATTAACTCACTGGGAGAGAGAAAATATGTTGGTCATCATAGATAATTATTTCCTCAATCCCTTGCATTGGGTGATCTCCACGACAATGAAAATAAAAAGCGTCAGTACTACACATTGGAAAAATTGCGATGATCTAATTACGATGTTATGGACAAAATTGGCCATACTGTGGAAAAATAGAAGAAATTTTAATTTTTTTCTCCATACTGCTCGATATCGTCGCACTTGCGACGACATCAAATGTGCATCGCACTTGTGACAATGTGGACATTAGGTTGTCCCCCCCAAACGATCACCCATTATTTGACAAAGTCAACATTGACTTGGTCAATAGTCGTTGGAATTGCGATGTTCTTTCGGTCGCACTTATGACAATGTGGAAATTAGGTTCCCACCCCTAACGGTCACCCACTATTTGAAAAAGTCAACATTGAATTGGTCAACTGTCATCGAATTGCGACGTTATAAAATATATAAATATGTTGCATTTTACCAATGTTGCGACAAGTTTGCTATAACAACGATGATTCAAATAGGGTATAAGGTCTTCTTAGCAAACAAAAAACATGTTTTTTTTTCATATGTTATAATAGAAAAATATAATAGATATTCTATTATACACCACTCAATTTTATAAGATAATTATCAATATATGTCTGTGGGGAAGAATGTCAGAAAACGTTAGAGGTGGGAAAAAATTAAAGAGGGTGAAAAGGGTGATGATAAATGTTATTTCCCTTGCAAAAATCGTTGTACTAGATGTTCCGAAAGAGTTTTAAAAGCAACAATTAAAAAACATTGTAGAAAATATGGACACATGGACGGGGGATCAAATGAATATCGTCCCATGGTAGTAAGCTATATATATATATATATTCATTATCTGTTTTAATATTGATTGTGTTCTCACACTTTTATATCGTTTTATACATGCATTAATTTTTCATGATTGTTTGTAATTAAAAAGTTATATTTGCCCCCTAACTTTATGCAAAAAGCACCAAGTAGTAGCATAAATGATGTTGTACAAGATGAGGAACATGAAGCAGATAATGAAGATCAAGTTAATGATCCCATGGAAGTAGATGACAATAATAACATAGTTCAATATGATGGGACATGTTAGTGCTCTGTAATTTGCCCAAGGCTGTGGAGGCAGTCACAGAGGCAACATCAAAACCTCTTCGAGTCTTGGATCTAGCCCTCCAAGACTCAGAGAGGGATCTCTCTGTCTAATCTAGCTTAGTTTGGAATAGGATATTAGGATAGTTATGATAGATTTGGTTTTTAAATGCTTGGTTGGAACAACGCGGGAAAACCACTGGGCAATGGAGTCAAAGAGGTCGAGATGATCAATGTGCATCAGTATCAATCTCAAATGAAATAGGGAAAGGTAGACATACTACTGGATTCGGTAAATTTAAATGAAGTGAGATAGAAGAAAAATATAGAAGATCAATTTAGCAACATAGCAATGAAGAATTCTGCCATTAAATATCAGAAGAAAACATTGATATTATCTCCAGCAAGAATCAGAGTGTATCTTTCAACAAATTTTGTTCTTAAAACTTCTGCAAGATAATAAGGAAAGGAAAAACATATGAAAACAGAGAAACAATTTACAGGAGAAGCACTTCACCAATAGCCATGTCACATGAATCCTGAAACACTGTGATCTTGTACCCCTGCAAATTTGAAAGAAGAGAGGCTCTATGAGCTCATTACAATAATTGGGAAAGTATCCCTCCAACAGGTTCCAACCTCCCTCATTACAAAAACACTCTCCTTTATAATAAAACAATATCTCTACTATCTTTGATTTGCTGGCAAGTCAACTCTAACAAAATCATAACAAATAATACTAAAAATAGAATTGCTCAAAATTGTTGGAGTCGAATGCTCTCTTCAAATTTTGCACTTGAGCTCAAATCTGGACTGCTTAACTCATGCCTTGAAATATTGGATGGTTGATTGGACATGTGGATCTCCAATACTAATCTGATGTCTTGATTTAATATTTAACTTGCTGAACATGTTCTTCCACCTGTGCCTTTGGTTGCCTTATTTTTATGGATTCGCTGATGCTTTTGTGGAGTCAGTATCTGTCACTTGTATTTGATCCATCGAATAAGTAACTGTTACCAAATGTGCCCTGTTCCCTGTCTTCTAAATGGATTAACCAATGCCTAAACGCTGAGATATTTTGCCAATTGTATTATTTGGATGCCTCGAAAACAGGGATATTCTGCCACATAATCTGGGAGAAAAATCTTTCAATTGTTACCCCAAATCCTGGACGATTATCAATGAAGTGGCATCATTTGACATTGCTCACTATTTTCTTTGGATTTTTAACCAAATACTTTGTTTTTCAAAGAGTTTTCCGGATGCTGCCAACTTTACCAAACAATATTTATGCAAGCGATATCACCACAGGAGCTATCTCTTCCATTGCAAGAGCAGGAACATTTGCTTGTGTGTGGACCTCCTCATCTGACATTTTTGTGACAGTTGCGACATTTTTCTCCAATCCAGAAGGAAACAATATATACCATAATTCTCTAGTTTTGAAGCAATAATCCTTAAACACCATATCTGACATGTCCTGATTGCTGATACCATAACCTCAGATTGATCCTTTTTCTATATCAACAAAATATAGGTAGATATTTGACATCTGCTTAAGAAAAATGGACAGTGATTCTTTGGTTCTAGGAAACAAGTGTGCCCTTGCATTGTTATCAACAAAAAGATGTAGCCGTCACTCAGTTGAATCTGTCATTGGCAGAGGAATCACTTGATATATGGGATAGGAAAACCTATAAGATTTGAGTTCTTTGTCACTGTGAGAATCTACAAATGTGAGAATTCATGTATCATTGGGTCTTAGACCACATTTCTGCATTATCAGAACGCTTGGACTCTCATCTAAAGCATGCTGGTGAGGTACCCGCCAAGGAAGGACCTTCAAAATGGAAGGAGCTTGACATTCTTCTAATTTCTGGAAAGTAGGAAGCAACTGTGACCATACAATGTGACCGTCTCCAAAGTGAAAAGCCAAAAGTTTTCCTACCTTTGTTAATACTATCAACAATTTCCGAATTCCGTTATGATCCTTGGTCATTTTTGTTTCCTCAACCCCAACTTTCACTCGAAAACTTGAGTAGAAATCATGCACCGAAAGTAAGTTTACCGATCCCATATTTCTAGCATTTTCCTGCTTTCACAATGGATAGGAAAACTGGCAGATTTATCTACAATCAATACATCAGTCTTGACAAAGTTAGAGGTCGATGATGCAAGTGAGAAAATCTGGTTATTACTATTACTAGTATCCCGTGGGTAAATTAGTTGTGCTTCATAGCTGCAACGTTCCTCTGTTATGACGTGTGTTGTGTATATAAGGTATGGATAGCGTCCATGACCAACAAAGAGCCCATGGTCGAGCAATCGAGGTTGGCATCGACGACGAGATCTGTAATGGCCTCCAACGCCTTCTCCAATTTGCGCGTGGCGATGAGAGCTTCGAAAATGGTGTCACAACTCTTTAAAATCAGGAAAAATGCCATTAGACACCATCTCTTCTAAGAGACGGAAGGTAAGGTCAACCTGGGTTTGGTTTGCATGTACAGAGTAAACTTTCCCCAAATCAGAAAACAACAATGCGCTCCTCGGGGTGTACAAGAATTCAAAGTCTAAACCCTTGTCACTAAATCTCTGTCGATCACTCCAACCTGTTCCGTGTTGGATCCTCCTATGGTGCTCGATTACTGGTGTGCAAAAGCATCGATTTCCTGTTAATGTTGATGGCAGATGCTTCGAAGCTCCATATCCATGCGTGGGCAACAAAGTAGAAAAATCAATAAGACGTGCCCATAACACTTAAGGCTCAACCTGCAACTACACAACTAGCAAAAACTTCATAACGACTATGCGAAAAACTAATAATATGGGAATCTTCAAGTCTTCATTTGCGTTGGGCATTCGATGCTTTCTATCTAACAGGTGTAGGCGCTCCTTCGTCAGAAGACACACAGCCAGATCCGTTTGCAGTATTATCATCATCCTGAGCAAGCATAACAATCGAGGGTGTCTGGGTTGTGCCTTTTGACCCGATACATGTTTTGGGCAGCTGCACAATCACCTTGGCGCATGATCTCCACTACAGATGGCGCATCAACATCTGAACCTGCACACATTGGTTGTCAACGCCTTGCCATTCCTTGACACATGAACTTCGGTCGACACCTGGGTGCACAAAGTAACTCTGTGTTTTTATTTTTAAAGTTTTGGGGATTAATCCCACATTCACGAGGAGAAAACATATATGATTATTGATATATGCCAATAGCTACAATATATTCTGATGAAGTGAGCCCAAGGCTATCCACTTGTTCTTGGCGCTGGCTTGTATGTTGTTGCTTTGGTAACTAACGTGTGTTGTTGATGCAGGTGCGTGGCTCAAGATATGAAGAATAGCTCTCGGTGTTGAGCTTGGCCTTGGGCCAATATTTTTTATCAAAATTTTAATAAAACCAAACCAAAACCTGTGATAAGGCCGAGAACCAATTTTGACTTCAAAAGGCCAAATTAGACTAATAAATCCAAAGTTTAGGTTAAAAACAAAACCAAAAACTTTGCCATATATCACTTTTTTTCCATACAAACCAACTATTCATAATTTCTTGCCTAAAATGCACCAAAATTTTAACTTGCTTTGAACTTTGCATGCAAGGTACTTGGATTATGCTTGGTCAGAGTCGAGCGCTTTCTATCGCCTTCACTATACGTCATGAGAAATAACGTCATGAGCAATCTGCTTTATGCATGAAATAGATAGATATTAGTCAAAATACTGATCTCCCTATTATAGGGTCCTAACAGGGCAAATCAAATGATCCAAGGCTTATTTGGTCATCTAGATGAGGATCATGGGGACAATAGTGATGGTATTTATGATGAACTATTGCTTGAAAAGCTAAATAAATGACTTTATAAAGGGTCAAGAGCAAATCTTCTCTCCACTACATTGCTGCTGGTGAACTTAAAGGTTACGAATAAGTTGTCGAACACTTGCATGACACATATCCTAAGGTATGTAATATGTTTCATAACATATACATAGAGGTTGACTTTTTTCCCTTTTTTTTTAGTGTTAATTAATGTGTACAATAAAAATTGCATATTTACAATTACTATTCTTTACATTAACTAGTTATTTTTTATGCTTTAGATTGTTAGGTGAATTTATGTTACCCTTGTCAAATATTTTACCTCGCACATATCAAGATTTACATGCCATTATGAAAGACATTGGAATGGACTATCAAAGTATAGATGCATGACCTGATGATCATATTATATATTATGGACAACATGTGTCGAAAACAAAAAGCTCAGTATGTGGTATCAGTAGAAATCAAATCGATCAAGTAACAAAAATGGTGCCTCGAAAGGTTCTCCGGTATATTCCCATAATTCCACGTTTGCAGCGACTGCTCAGGTTCCAAATCATAGCACAGTTTATGGATTACCATGTGTTGACGCTTAAAAGCGCAACGATGAATAATATGCTCGCAAATGGTTGCCAAGCTTTATTTTTTATTTATATTAATAATAAACTAGTAGGTGGGACCCCCTTGTTAGACTTATGACACTATGGTGGATAAACAAAGCTTATATTTTGTTTTCTTATCTGATGGTACCAACACAGTCTTCTATAGTTCATTTGTTTCATATCATGGTTTAAAATGTTATGGTGATATGTGTTGGTTGGATGATTAAAACATGACACTAAATGGCTTTGATGATCTCTCACAGAATATGTTAAGGCTGCCCTTTTGGAGAAAAGAAATATATTTAAGTTCTAATGTTGTGTATTATTATGACAAAGGAGGGGTACTCTTGACCCTTGCTACTATGGTTATGCGCCTTGTTTGAGTTTCATAAATGATTGCACATTGGGTTATGTTCCTAGCACATTGTTATTTTAAAGAAGTTTGACACTACCAAGGGGTCACACACTTTGCAAAAGCGATATGGAAATGGATATTTGGTTGATTAATGGTGTAGTGCTATGGTGAATTGGCTTGGCTCGTACTTTGAATTGAATGAAGTTGGAAGGGATAAGCAACATGCATTTACTACACATCACTCAAACTCCCTTCGAGCCCGTCACCCTAGTCATTCTTGCATTTTGTTTTGGCTCTGGCAGTTGCTGCTGCTCCGCCTTGTTCGGTCATGGAGGAAGTATACAATCTTGTTTTTCCCTCGCGTAGGATTTTCGAGGTATGGGTTTTCTTACTCTTCCATCCATGATAGTTACTCTGCCCTTTGAATCAACTTTTGGCTCTGGTTGTTCATGGTCTGTGTGATTCTTAAGATGTTATGATATTTTGAACTGTGTATTTGTGTTTGCATCCTTGGTTTCTTATGGTGGTTGTTTGGACTATTGGCTCTTAAAAAATAAAATGGTCACGCTCTTCTTGTTGTGTGTAATCCTTGCATGGATTTGTTGAATAAAAATTGCAGTGGAGCCTGCTCAGTCATGGATTGGGTTTTGGGTCTGGCCTCTCTGTTGAAATTGATTATCATGGTTTGCCAAAGATCTGAGCTTTGAGAGTACCCTACCTATGGATTGAAAATACAAGTCTCTGTGATTGATTTTTCCCACACCATGTTCGTTTATGTGGCTAGTGTACACATGCTATTTTTTCAACCCTATGGGTTTTAATTTGAACTAATGAAAGGATAGAATAATCCGTGCCTTGTCTTGGAAAAACCCTGAGTTGTTAGCTTCTTGCTATAACCTCACCATTTCCTGGTAAACATTACATAGTATGAATTTAACGCCACCCAGAAGTTGATGGAAGCATTATGCATGCCTTTTGGTCGGGCACGGGTTTGTGTTGGGTCACTCATTTTATAGTGCTGATTAAAGGGATTGAGTTCATTTTTTTTCCTGTTGGATATGGCTATCTATTGTTTTGGAAACCCTTACAACCGAGAGCATTGTTACATGTTATGGTTCTGTGGTAAATTGTGATAGGGCATGAGCTGTCTGCGCTATTCGAATACCAAACTCTCTGGTCAAACCACCTGTTCTTACCTTCCACTTGTTGTTTTAAACCCTAAATATTATATTGATATCATATTTACTCTAGTTTGATGGCTGATGGGAGCACTATGCATGCTTGGTTACTTGGGCACGATTTTGTTGCATTCCTCGTTTGGCAATTTTGGAAGAAGTCCGTACCCACTTATTTATTTGAAGCTTGGGATCAAAGTATTAATGTTATTTGGTTCAATCACTATGTTGGTTATATAAAAGGGACACTTGCGTGCGAATTGTTTGAGGCCCAAATAAGAGTTATAACGTCCAGTTTGATTGCATTGAACAATTTTTAAATAATTGAGGGATACAAATGGTTGTAAACACTGTGCGTGTTCTTGTTGGTGTTAAAGATTAAATATTGAGTTAATGGTTGTGGCTCAAAGGCTATCGTGGTTTCTTATATCGATTGCAATGATTTTCGTTATAATTGTCATATAATGATTATATGAATACAATGACTGTTGTAATTAAATAGTTCTGGGCATATAGATTATTGTTTGGAAGCCAACAAGCAAATTTGTCAAAGAAAGTAACAATGTAAATTATTGTTTTGAAAAAGTGAACACTGTTAAATTTTGAAGGTCTAGATAGAGATATGTTTTGATTTATTTTCAATTGAAAAATATCCATATCAATTCCCTGTCATTCTATCATTTTTCACTCATTACATTCCCCTCATAATCCTGATTTCACTTATTGCATCCCTGTTCTGTGAAATAAATTTAAAAGGAAAAGTCTGTGTAAAAGCGACAAAGGGATAACACAACAAGGGTTGGTGATTGATATTTTGATAATTTATTAGACAATAAATCATTTGATTAATTGTTGGACAATATTCGTGTATTAATCCCCTATCATTATACCACTTTTCGCTAATTACACCCCCTCCATATTTCCCATGAACCCTATCACCCCCTGTTCACTTGACGATTAATAAATGGTTTGTTATGGATGAATTTGCATGTATCTCATGTCATTTTTTGAGCCAAATTTTGATTCATGTAAGCAGAGTGCGATGTATGGTTTATTAAGAGTTTCATTACTAACGAACTGCTGCTACAGGATGAACTTTTTCAGTAGGGGCAACAATGACAGAAATAACAGAGGAAGGATAAATTGGAACCGAGACCATAGAAGGCCTAGATTTTCCATCCATTTTGATGCTAATCCCCAAGAATTGAACCAACTGTTCCAAGATGGGTTCTTGAACTGGATTGATAATGGAATAATGCAGTATCGACCATAAATACCTCCTTTCCAGCCTCCTTAGAACATCCCTGACATTCCCATTTCTCCACATGTGTCCTTGCAACTGGAAATCCTCGCAAATTATGGATGGCGAGAGATCGTCAACCCTATTGTCTCTCACCATCGTGTTTGGCCCACTATGTCATTGCCTTTTCCACCACCTGTCAATCCTAATGTCTAGATTTCCCGTGCCAATTCACCTGTTCAATCTTCACATGATAGTAAGAGACTAAAAACTGATATTCCCCAACCTATGCAAGATAAAGGAAAATCATCTACCTCCCATTCTTCCCCCTCCGATGATTCCTCAAAATATGTGTCTTCCCGCATGCATTTGAAGGATGATTGTTCTCATGTGATCAATGAGATACAAGCTCACGAGTCTAACCAACCACGGGCTACTTCCGGGAAATCAAAGGGAGACAACAGTGAAAAAGGAAAATTGCCTCCCAGAGTGGCAAGTATGGTTTTTAGATTATGTGTTTTTATGATTTGAGTTGATGAAGACAGTGCTAGTGGTTTTCAAAATGTTTGTACAACAAGATCTGTTTTGGTATTTTGTGGATATATATATATATATATATATATAT
>JASDQU010882589.1:1587-16329 GCA_032191745.1 Picea mariana | reverse complement strand
ATATGATATAAATTATTTCTGATATTTAAATATTCAGTTTCAAAGATATTTAAGGGAGCTACAAGGGGTCCCACCTACCTAGTTATTATTAATTAAAGACCCTTAACTATATTATTATTATTTATTTCTCTAAACTAATTAGTTAAGTCAAACTAAATTAACTAAATAAAGTAGTTGAACTACTTCAACTTATTTGGAAAGAATAAAAGATGAATGAGAAGAAGAGACAATGGAGAATAGAAGGAGAAAACAAGACTAAGGTTTGCTCTTTTGGTTTCATGAGATACTTTCAGTTTTCATTCATTCTTGAGTTTATTCAAAGCCTAATTCTCTTTTTGACAACAACGTCTTATTGTAGACAACAAGGTTCAAGACTGAACCAAATTTTTCAGACACTTGTTTTAGAGGTGTTGATCCATCCTTGATAGTTTGTGTATTCTTATATGTTTGTGAATTAAGTTTCATAGCTGATAAATGATATCTTGCAGAGTCAAATTGGCAGCAGTTTGTGGCAAGCTGGTCCAGATTAGAAATTTTAGTTTTACTTTATTGTCAGAGTCTTTTTGTATGGTGTTCATCGTGGATCTCTAAATCAGACTTTGGTCAATGCCCTCACAGGGGTTTTGTAAAGAGAAAAATACATTTGATATCTCATAATGAAATAAATTAGATTGCTATTCTGTCTCATATATGTGTATTTATGACTTGGTTAATTTTCTCTTTTTGATCTCCATGTTTACTTTCGGTAATCTGTGTACATTTCATAAACTTAAATAAATTTTATCTTATATTGCAACATTATTTTCATTAATAAATCATCCTAAACCCTTGTAATTAATACTTGCAGATTGGGAGAATATTTTTGAGGCTATAAAACCCTGGGTGACATGCCCAACTATATGGTCCTAGCCAAGAAAGATTCAAAAATGATTGAGTAAGGTAATTCATACATTTTCCTCAACACCATGCGCGAAAGAGAATTGAAGATTGCGTTCTTATAATCCCTGTAGATGGTTATGCATTTAAGGAAATTGCTGTAAAATGGCTAGAATTTACATATGAACCTCGTAATGTTAGGCTTTCATTGGAAATTGACGATGTTAATCCATTTGGAGAGCTTCGGTCTGTTTACTCAGTATAACCTATTTTTGTTATTAACAATAAAATTCCTCCTTCGATGTCAATAAAGAGGGAGCACATAATGTTGACAATGATTGTTCCAAGTATTTGTTTACATTAATTTTTCGAATGTAAATTTTTCATTTTTTTTTTTTGCATAATATCTTTTATTTATTTATTTACATATATATACATACCATGGTAGTAATTTTGTGTAATTTCAAACAATTAGGTAAGTACCAAGTTAAAGATATGAATATGTATATTAAGCCTCTTATCGATGAGCTACTAAAGTTATGGGAGGGCATCACTATGTATGACATCTGTAAACCAATTAGGTAGAAGGAATTTCAATGCCGTGGAATACTTTTATGGACAATTCATTATGCCCCAGGACTAACACATTTTTTTGGTATGTAACATTCCATAATGCACGCTTGAATAGTATATAATTAATTGAATATATCATGCATGTTTTTTAAATAATCCTTCCATATATTAATAATTCACATTAATCCATCTGTTGCAGGTCTTCAAACAAAGGGTAAATTTGCATGTCCATTTTGTGGTCCTAAGATGAAATTTCGTCGGTTAAAAAGTTTAGGAAATGAGGTGTTTGATGAGTATAGACACTTCCTCTCTAAGAACCATGAGTATTGTACTACCAAAAAATATATTTTCAATGGAAAACAAAAGACTGGACTAAAACCACAAAGAATGACACCTCACCTATGGAAGTTGGCATATGAAAAAATTAATCCTCGAGGTATGCATTTTGTTTATGTATCGTAAATGGAATCATGTTTTGAAATTTTATTTTAATTATTTGATTTATTTTACCGCATTTGATAAATAATGTTCTGATTTTTTTTTATGCTTCATCAATGTCATCGTCGTGAAGGTAGTAATAAGGGGCTTACACTAGGAATGAAATGTTATCCCACTCAATTCATGAGGTTGCCTTACTATGAGAAGCTAAAAATAGTTCATTTGTTTGATACAATGCATATCGGGAAGAATGTGACCGAAAAATTATGGCGAATCATAGATGGCAGGAGGGATAAAGAAAAAATTGTCAAAATTCTCTCGAGAGAGAACACAAATGATACCCTCTTAGAAAATTTATATTATTTGGGAAGTTTTAAGACAATGCCATGCCATAGTCTTAGAAATGACACATTCGAAACTCTACAACAACCCAACAGATAGATTAGTGTGAGAATGTCTAGTAGGCCATAAGATTACTCGACTTACCTTCCTTGTTAAATCAATGCATTGACACTTTCTTACAATCTTAGGGCTAGCACAACATCATCACTAGTATACTAGTATCCACTATCCCTTAGATTGAGTTTCAATAGTTCTAATACATAGTGCAACATGGCATCTCATGAGAATACAATGTCGTTCAAATATTGCAAGTTTTCTATGTCACATCACCTCATATACTTTGATCCCTACTAATTGTGCCACCCCCACTCAACTCTTCCTAGTAGCAATCAATATAATAAGCTCCCTCCAACCATTACTAATGATTTTGTAGTTTTTGTCAAATACATGCTTACAACTCCACTTGGCTTTTAACCACGATAGATTGTTGTTCCTTTCTCATTGGTTTCTTTAGCCTACCAACACCCAAGGACTAGATAGTTTTAAGTGAATCTTTTAGAATGCAGTAATGTTTAATGCTTGAATGAACATTGATAATGTGATTGTGATTAACATTAACTTAGTTGGCATGAGCCAATTTATTCTAATTTTTAGTGTGCTTCTTAATCTATGTGGGTTAGATTGAGTGGATTTCTTAGTGTATGGAATCCATATGCGGTGTAAGTATTACCAAGTATACAATCAAGTGTGTGTATCCATTCAACACACAAGATCCAATAGCAAGATCCTTCAACCATTCATTTGCATGCCACTTGGTAGGCATGTTGAAATCTAAGCTTTGGCAATTTGTTGTCATTAGATCATGTGATTGACATATCAACCCTCACAATGAAAGTGTCACCTAGCATGCACATGTTTTTTGATTTCATCTTTCTTCTTGAATGCAGGCACAACTTTCAATATGTACCCACCACCATTTTATAGTATGTAATTGTGTCAAAGCATGTTTTCTCACTCAACATGTGCTTAGGGTAGGTTTATGACTATAATGAACATTTAATGTGGTTGGGATATCATTTTGTGTAAATATGAGGTCAATTATGTTAGATAAATAAAATGAGAGTGGATTAGTAATTTTATGTTTAAGATCCACTTCACTACTTCTAGTGTCATTATAGAATCATTTCATGTGATTGTTCTTTTATTCTTCGTTACCATGCAATTTTATTATGCTTACTATTTGAGTGCATATTAGAAATACAAAATTACAATAGTTTAATCATTCTACAAAGACTGGTTTTCACAAACACAATTATATTAGATGAAATTTATTGAAGTTAAGAATTCAAAGGGTTTTTAAATGTAATCAAATGTGATTATTTAGTAGATAATAAACTTATTAGTCTCCAATTTATATTAATACAATTAACTTTGAAACTTATTAAAAATGTGTCAATTTTTTATTGTAATAAAAATACAAATTAATAATAAAAATATTATTATTATTTCTTTTATACTGTAAATCCAACTTGAAAGTAATGACGAAAATTCAACACTACTGGGTTTTATTTTAAAATCATGTGATTTTTGGTACTAGAGATTTAAAAGCAATGACATTTATTCTGTAATTTTTTGAACTTTAAATGAATAACAAATCTTCATAGTTGTTGCATTCTATTTTGAAATTTAAATTTTTAAAAGTAATGAAATTTGATCTTCCACTTTAAAACGTATAAGAAATGACAAATTTTAAAGAAAATTGTTGAGTAATTTGTAAGTCTTGAATTAAATACAATGTTGTATAAGTTCTTTCAAATGATTAGATGATGTAAACACATCATCCTCAAATGAGCAATCTTGAAGTTTATTTGTACCTAAGTTAATGCCATTATAGATCTCTTCATTTCTTTTCATTAAGTATCTAGGTCATTGCCAATTTGGAAAGATGAACTAACAATATCATCCAAGGTGACACCAACTTGTCTTAATAAATAAAGAAGATGATGATGGGACATTATCCTAAAAAATGAGTGGCTTGATCCATACTCAATTAACATCGAGATAAATCAATCCACTTTGTACCAAATTTAACTTCGATTCCACTTGATCTCCACTTGGTGAATCAACAATTCTACCCAAGTCAACTTCAATTAGACTCGTCCTTCCAACAATTCCACCTAAGTTTACTTTAGTTTAACCTAGATACTCAACAATGTTACCCAATATGACTTCAATTTGACATAGTGGCTTCAACTCCTTTATCCAAGTTAAGCTATCTCCATCACTCAATAACTCTACTAAGGTTGACTTTGGCTCCAATAGAATACTCAACAACTTTATCCATGTTGACATCAACTCGACTTGGTAATTCAATAATCAAATACAGTGGTTAAGGCCACTTTAACCAAGAGAATCAACAATAGAGCCACTTGAGTTAATGAAGTCAATTTATTGATGGTTCATCCATTGGGGTTGCAAGCTAGGAATCAAACCTACTAGAAATTGGCATTGGCAAGAGGAATGGAATTATGATTATGTTCAAAATTATCTAGTTTGTGTTGGAAGTGTTACCCCTCATTTTACATGAGGCCTACACTAATATCTTTTCACTACTCTTGTGATTTTCATCACAAAGGTAGGTTTACAAGTTGATCTTTGGATGGCCTAGGGGTTGTGATTGCATTTGATGAGACTATTAGTGATGTAGTCATGGATGGCTAGATGATGTTGATGCTCTAGTTGTCTTGGTGATTGCTTTCCTTTCATACTAGTAGACTTGGTTGTGGAGTCCCTATGATCATTGGATGGTTGATGATACCTATTGATGTATGAATCCCTTGATGGAAAACCTTATCAATTTTTGGGTAAACTAATATTGTATTGGCATCTTTGTTTTCTTGGAATTCTCCCCTTGATATCACTTGATTTCACATTCATTTAGGTTGATATGGTCTAGCATGGTGTGATGTTCATGAGGTGAATTACCTTGCTCATGTTGAGGATTCATACACATATTATGGTTTTTTATGACATATATTACACCCTCATGTTGAGCGTTTCCCTCTTCTACATATTTTTATGCCCTATTACTTGGTGGAGGAGCCTGCCATGGGGTGCCCTAGCCTTGTGGGATGATTTCACACTTGTTTAGGTTTCATTTGGATATTACTCATCATTCCATGTGGCCACTCACCCTCCTTTCATACATGTTAAGGGATGCTCTTATTTACATGTTAATGGATGGTCTTATTTATTGATTGATGAGGGGGCACCCCTTTCTTTATGGATTTAGTTGATCATTGAAGGCATTTCACATGTGTTCTTCATATATTTGATGCCTTATTTCATGGATCCAGTTGCTTGGAACTTGTTTTGAGGAAGACATTCACCATTTGAGGCCATTCTGCACTTTTCCATGCTTTGTTTGACGATATGTTTCTCTTGGAGGTCTCACACTCTCTATCATTGGAGGTTTGACTTAATTCAAACTTCTAGTTTGTGGAGATGTCCACCTTTGGATGTTACATTTCATACCTTTTATTTCTTGTTGATGGGACATCTCACATTAGGAGGAGGTTTCATGGTTTTATGTTCTAGATGAAGGAAGATGCCCACTTATGGATTTTGCTTGCACTTATGTATATGCTTATTATTGAGGAAACCCACCTTTATTGGAGCCTTATTGCACTTGCCAACTCACCCCTCTTTCCAAATCTCCTTGTGTTGCGTTTGGGCGCCCTGCCTCCTTTTTGTTACAATTCCTCATGTGGGCGCCCCTCTTTTCAACTTGCCTTACATTGCGTTTGGGCACCCAACCTTGCCCAGGCCATCTTGAAAAGGTTAAGTCGAAGCCAAAATTTCTCCTTATCTGGAATCCGACTCGTCTTGTTGCCTAATGCTCCCTTGTGTGGCCATTTTCGTGCCTTTCATGTGGGTGGGCACACCTCTTTCCAACTCGCCTTGCATTGTGTTTGGGCGCTCAGCCTCATTTTTGTTACGATTCCTCTTGTGGGTGCCCCTCTTTCCAACTTGCCTTGCCTTGCCTTGTTTTTGTTACGATTCCTCATGTGGCCGCCCCTCTTGCCAAATCGCCTTGCATTGCATTTGGCCGCCCTGCCTCCTTTTCATTACGGTTTCTCATGTGGGTGCCCCTCTTGCCAACTTACCTTGCGTTGCGTTTGGGAGCCCAACTTTTCCTAGGCCGTATTGAAAAAGTTAAGTCAAAGCCAAAATTGCTCCTTATCCGACATCCGACTCATCTTCTTACCTAGTTCTCCCTTGTGTGGCTGTTTTCGTGCCTTTCATGTGGGTGGGCGCACCTCTTTCCAACTCGCCTTGTGTTGCGTTTAGGTGCTCTGCCTCGTTTATGTTACGATTCCTCTTGTGGGCAAACCTCTTGCCAACTCGCCTTGCCTTTCCTTTGGGCACCCCACCTTGTTTTTTGTTACGATTCCTCATGTTTCCGCCCCTCTTTCCAACTCGCTTTGCGCTGTGTTTGGCTGCCCTACCTTGTTTTCATTATGATTCCTCATGTGGGAGACCCTCTTACCAACTCACCTTATGTTGCATTTGGGCGCCCGGCCTCGTTTTCGTTATGAATCCTCATGTGGGTGCCCCTTTTGCGAAATCGCCTTGTGTTTCATTTGGGTGCCCAACCTTGCCCAGTACGTCTTAAAAAATTTAAGTCGAAGCCAAAATTTCTCCTTATCCGACATTTGGCTAAGGAGCACCGATCAGTTTTAGCTCATGCCTTTTTAAACATGTGTACAAAAGAAACTAATGCTCAATTCATGGCTTACATAGAATTGACCTATAATGTGAGACACACATTTTCCACAAAGAGAAAATACTTGAATATATATATATATATATATATATATAATATATAATATATAAATATAGTAAAACAAAAAAATAAACAAAACAAAAGAACTATAACAAAATAATACTAAAACAAAGTTTCAATATTGCACTCGCGCGTGTCCATTCATGACACATAGCAGAGCACCGATCTGAAGCCATAGCAGTCGAGGAGACTAGGGCACGTAGGACATGCTAGAGAAGGAAGCTGGAGACAGATAATTAGGATAGCCACTAGGAGAGAGAGCTGATCACGAGCAGGGTTACGAAGGAGAGAGAGCTCGTGGAGGGCACCGACCGAGAGAGAGAGATCGAGGGCATGGTTAGGAAGGAGACATAGCTCGCAGAGGGAACCGAGAGAGAGAGCTTGAGGCCAGCGTAGGGCGAAAAGAATGGTGAGTTGTTGAATTTCCCAATACCTCCCTTCATTTCATGGTAATAATGCATGAATAAAAACTAAGTAGGAATTAACTCAAATCTAATGCCTAGAAGGTTTTCTATCTTTGAGGTTTTCTAACTCAAAACAAAGTAGGAATTCCTTCAATGCTTTCAAGGGTTTGAATAGCTTTGATTAGTTTGAGTTGATTTCTCCAAGCAAGGGGTCCAAAAAGGATTTGGCACAGATGCAAGCAAGTGAATGTGGGTAGATGGACATGAGGCACAAAAGAAAACCCTACTTATGATTCAAGAGTAGGTAGATGAACCCTAGTCGGTCCTTTGCTAGGTGAAGAGAAGAGAGGGAGAAGAGATCTACTCATAGGTATTTGTTGAAGAGAGTTAGTCCTTCAAGAATTGATCTTAGGTATTTGATATTGATATCAACGACTTAAATGGTGGATATTCAATCCTAATATCTGTTGTAAAAAATGTCAAAAAGATTGAAATTTGTTACCAAAAATTGCCAAAAACCTTGAGATTTGTTACCAAAAATTTGTAGCATGTAGTTCTAGGAGTCTTCCTTGAGATTGAGCTTACAGTGGATGTTCAACAATTTATATTGGGTCTTAAATTAGTGAATATATGTTTTGGATGAGAGTCATAATTTTCAAGGCGTGAGATGGGATGGGTAATGTATATTCTACGAGTATGAAGCATAGATGGGTTGAATAGGGTAGATTTATTGGGTACTAAGGTCACCATGTTTACACCTCTTATGTCTTGGAAAGGTTGAGAATTTCTAGAGAACATAAAAATTTGAAATCCTTATGTGACATTCCTCTTCAAGCAAGGATTTGTATCATTTTTTCTTTATGACATTGTTCTTTTCAATGTTGTATATGTGTACTAAGTAGTCAATTGTGACATTTGCATGGTATTTTTAAAATTTGGGTTATTTTGCTTCCATTTATCTGGATAATTAGCTCATACTTTTTGTCATTAGTAGTGCACACATAGTAATCTATCAAGAAATTATTTATTTGCTTAAAACCTCTTGCTCCTTCCCATAGCTAGTTTTCATTAAAGTTGAAATTCTTGCATTTAATTTTCCTCTTGCATGGTTTAAAGAGTCAAGTCGAAATGCCATCAGTTTCGTGACCAATCCTTTGAGTAACAACAACCTAAAATGAAGCGCTAATTAAAATTTATCTAGCAACTTTTCTAGGGATCTTCAAACCCATCTTAGCTTAAGTGTAGAGATTTGGAATAAGATTGTGAGAATAAATTTCCAAAGCTGCTAAACAAACATAAAGCTTTGAGTTAGGGAGTGAAATGCAGTTGCTATATCATTGACTTTGGAAATCCCTTCTAACACAAGGGTCAATCATGAGGTTGCATTGGGGCCAACAGAGTAATCAACCTTGCTTTGTTGGTCTTGGTGTCGATTGTCAATTGTCCCCCCTCTGCTTTGGTATAGCAGGTGGTACCATAGAGGCCATAATCTTTTAAACTTCCTACCCAAGGTGACAACACAGGGAAGGTAGTGTTGTACCTGGGATCGACATTGGCTAGACTCACTCAGACTCCTTGGAGGGTTTCCCACTACTCGGTAAGGTAACTTGCACCAGGGCGTTAGTTTGTTAAGCATGTTTTCAACGTAACTTTCCCACCCGCCGAAACTCATCCCCTTCGCGCATCGATCCTGCGATGTTGGTTTCCATCACCAACTAGCCCTTCTTTGTGATAAGGCTTGTTTGCATTCTTGACTACTCGATTAATTAACATGTGCTAGATAATACAAGTGTGGAAGAGTAACACTATGGTAATCATTATGAGATTATTGTCATACCAATAGGATACTAGTAATGAAGTAGAACCATTGTACTAATTAGTGTTACAACTTGATAGAACAATGCTTATGCATATCCAATTTCATAGACTATTAAAAAATATTGATTAAAGAATAAAGCATTTTAACTGTAATTTTAGAGTAATTCAACCTTTTGATTTATCTTTTCTTTCAAAGAGTTATAGTATTAATGAGAAAAAATTTGTGTGTGCTTAATGACTAACATTTTTGCTAACCTTCTATAAATTACATAGAGCATTACTGTTTCATCGTTTCTTACTAGCTTCCATTAATTTTTACATGTAAAGAGTTCAACTTATCTATTGTTATTGCACCTCTTTTAGTTGGACTTCATCGCTCTTTGCTATTGTGATTGCCAATATCTAGGGCTTAATAAGGTGTTTCATACATAACACAGGGATTTGTCTAGGGATTAACACTCTCAACACAAGATACCATACACTTTACCCTTCATGACTCTCAAAACACCAACATACTAAGTCAAATAGTATAATAATGATTCGTAGGAACCCCAATGGTTTTCAACTGATATGATTGCAATGACACTATGATTTCAACCAAGTCTCAACCTTCAACATGACTTGACATAGATAACTTGACTTGAATGAATAAACATAAGTCTTGGGCCTCTTGACCATAAGGAATTACTAGTACTAAAGAAAATAAACAAACACTCAAGGACCCAAAGACTTACTAGCAACAAAAACATTGACTTGAATCAAACTTGCAAAACAAAGAGAAACTAAAAAACAAAAATTGTCCTAACCCATACAACTCTCTATTATAGGATCTAAATCAAACTTCATCATGAAGTAGAAAGATAATGCTTCGAATGAATTCCATTCACCCATCTAGGTTTAAGAACACCATCTAGCTGGGACGAATGGACTACACCTAAGTCTCTAATTTATGCAACTATAAATGGTCCCAAGTAGTGCATTTGTAGCTTTCCAAGATTCTTTAAATATTTGTCGTCATATAAGAGGACTAAATCTCCTTTGGAAAATGATTTGGTCTTGATATAGTGATCATGCTATGATTTATACCTTTCCTTCTCTGCATATTGACGAAAATCAACCATAAACTAAAATTATTCTAATTGCATTAACTCAGCTAGTTGTTTTGCAACTAGCTCTTCATATATCATATGGGTAGCATGGGAAATATAGATATAAGAACCACAAATTCTATAGGAACAATAGCCTCATGACCATACACCAACTAAAAAGGTGGTTTCTTATGTAATTTCTTGGTAGTGGTCGTATATTCCCATAATACTATAGGAATCCTCTCATCCCAACCATCTCTATTACATAACAAAATTTAGTCAAAACCTTCCCTAAAATATTATTTAATATTCTATAGTCTCATTAGCCTAAGGATGATAGGGGATACTTTTATGATGCTAGATAAGAAATTCCCTACTCAAAGTAGCTATAACGGTGTTCAATAAGTTCCTACCTTGGTCATTGGTCGAATTCCTTGGGCAACCAAACCTTCCGATAAAATTCTTAAAAATAAATTTGGCTACATTATCAATCATAAAACCCTATGTAGGTGCAAATTTTTCCCATTTAGTGAGATAATCAATTGCAGTAATGATATACCAAGCTTTATAATTGGAGAGTAGGAGGTTCAATATATCCCACAAAGTCAATATCTCATTTCTCAAAATGTTGTATATTCCTTATTGGATTCAAGGGTAGTTCATCTCTCCTATAAGGTTTACCTACTTTTTGATAGACACCATAAGTTCTATCATACTCCTTAGAGCCCTTAAATATGGTTGGCCACCTAAGACTAGCTTGGACAATCTTGTGATCTATTACTTTTCCTGCAACATTCCCTCTTGCAACTCCTTGATGACATTCCCATAGAATATCATTCATTTAATGATCCATCACACATAGCTAAAGAATACTATCAATCGCCAATTTTTATAATTGTTTCGCGATTAACTGATAATTTGCAGCTCTAACCACTAATTGATGCTTTTGAGTTGTGGAATAATCTTTAGAAGAAACACCAATAGTTAGAAACAAATTAGTCTCCTATATATAGTTCAAGATAGCCTCTACTTTTAATGGTTTGTATCTAGAACATTATCATCCAATGCACCACCTGGTTCTCTTGACTCAAGCCTAAAGATGTGATCAATCCTTACAATATGTTTACTAGGTTTAACCAAAAATTAAAAGGAGAATTATTGAAAGAAGAGCAACCACCTACACATATGACCCTCTAGAACAAGCTTATTTACCAAATATTTCAATGCAATTTGATTTGTATAAAAGTTAAAGCATCCTCCTAGAAGGTAGTGTCTTAAATTCTATAGAGAATAAACCATGGAAATGCCTTCATGCTATATGGTGATGTAGTTGTGCTCAACTTGTGAAATATTCTTAGTTGCAAAATATATAGGGCGATCTAGATTTCCTTCTCTTGGTTCCAAGAGAATCACTCCTAATGCTATGAAAAAGAATCTACATGTACATGCAATTTTACATTAGAATTAGGAAACACCAAAATTAGGGCACTTACCATTTTTTGTTTGAGTATATTAAAAGTAGCTTCACATTCAAGGGTCCACAATGTTGAAATAATGTAATTGCAAAGTGTATTCTAATTACTATTGTTGTATTATTTATTAGATCAATCCCCTATTGTGGATTGATCATGTCGACTATTGTAAAAGACCAAATCCCATTTTGCGGATTGGTCAAAACATAATTGTAATAGGTAGAATAAGAATTCGGCCCCATAATATATTAAAGAGGCCCCATAATATATTGAAGGTGGTTTTAACCACCCAGATTGAGAAGTCGGCCCTGCCAGTGAAAATACACCTCCACATGTGCCAGAGTTGTATAAATAAGGAGGCTAGAACCTGATTTATACACGCACTCACTTGTTCATTGAGGAGCAAGTTTCAGAGCTGCAGTTGGAGAAGAGAGAGAGAGAGAGGCACATTCTTGGGAGAGAACTTTCTGTATTTTTTTGAGTTATCTCTTGGCATTGTATTGGCTATATATAATAAGGAAGTTTTGATGGGTTTTCTCCCCCATGAGGGTTTCCCAGGATAAATGATGTGTCTCTTGTGATTGTGTATTTCTCAGTGATCCTATCTTATGATATTGTTATCTAGTGAAATGAAAAGAACTCTAATAATATCTTAAACCTTAACATGGTATCAGAGCTAAGTTGAAGAGAGCATCTTTCATAAGAGAAAGTGAAAAATGTCACTGTTGCTGTACATGCAAATTAGGGATTTTTCTTGAAGAAGTATTTCAACCCCAAAACCATCTAGAAAAGTGCACCCTTCCTCAAGGATCACTTTGGCATCCTCAGTGCAACTTTTCAGTGGCTAGATCTCCCGGAAAGTGAAACCCTAGTTTTCACAAAGTACCAGAAAACTAGAAAACCAGAGTACCAGAAGTACTAGAAGTACCAGAGTACCAAAAGTACCAGTCCAGAAATACGTTGGTCAAATTTGAGGGGGTAAAAGTTGGATTTTTAGAAATCTGACTGCACCAGCTTACTCACCTCAGCTCAGCACATCTATCCCCTGGATCAAAATTTCAAAATTTGAAGTTTGAAAAATTAGGGTTTCCTCATAAAACCTTAAGTTGCAGTTGCAGTTGCAGTCTCAGAACCAGTTGCAGTATCAATTGCAGTGGCAGTATCAGTTGCAGTTGTAGCCGTAGTACCAGTTGCAGTATCAATTGCAGTGGCAGTATCAGTTGCAGTTGTAGCCGTAGTACCAGTTGCAGTTGCAGCCGTAGTACCAATTGCAGTCACCCTTGAAATTCTTAAGAGTTGGTGATCATTACCGCTGCTACCAGATCGTGCCTCTACCTGCAAATGCTGTCAGATATATGTACTCACACATGTTTAAATGGTTAAGCTTTAAAGGGTATTTGCAGGAGAAGGGATCTCTTTCCATAGATCCAGAAGGATCTCAAGATCCAACACATTCAGACGAATGATGCAACCCAGGTGCGATTATTCTGATATGCATCTATTTGTTATGACATTATTTTGATCAATGTTGCATGTTGTAGCTATGACCATCATTCTAACCTTTGGTCAAAATCTGAGTCAAGGTATTAGATGGATTAAAAGTTGAGATCATAGAGTTTATCCTCTAACCCAACCTTCTGTCAAGATAGAATATTGTCTTAGTATAGAAGACAGGTTGAAGAAAGCACTCATCATCTTGAGTGAAGGAGACTTGGAAGAAAAGCAAGCACACAAATTCTTGAGGACAAGGCTCCAGGTTTGATTAATCAAGTTGATAATATTCAAAGGTACACATGACAAATTGATGACTACCACTTTACAAGTAACCACTATAGTTGAGATAACAGTCTTTGTAAAGTATTATACTTGGTAGCATGTGAGCATATAGAGGTAAATACTGTTGATATTATGGTAGCTGTAGGAGGTATTTACCTCCATGTGTAAACCTGACGAGGATAGAATACTCCGGGAAGCAAGAATAAACCCTAATGAGTTGGCTAATAACCCTAGAAGACTTGTCGGCTCAAGAAGATAATTTATATTAGGTTATTAGTTTCCAAGAGAAGAAGTCGACCATAAATAATAATATATACTGAACAGATAGATACCCAGAATGAGAAGTCAGCCCAGGCAGTTAGCCAGAATTAGTATAAATACAGGAGGCCAGTTCTCATTCTGGCAGGTAGTCTCAGAATTGCAGAGCAACACTTGTGCGCACTGCAGTGCCCGATTTTGTGTGCATGTTTGAGGAGAGCTTCCGGTGCAGCTGCTGCAATTAGCAGTTACATTTTGGCTTGGAATATCTCTTGGCTAGGGTTTGGACTATCTGATCAGCTCTTGTTGGTGCGCTATCCTTGGGGAAAGGTGCGCTACCTTTTGTTTGGCTATCTAGCCTAGGGTTTGCTTCCAGAGTGATTCTCTGTCAAGGTTAAGGTGCTCGGAGGGTGGCTTCGGCCTATGGTTGGGTGACAATAGAGATATTGTCAATGGTAAAATAAGCACATTCATTCATATTCTAATAGGTTATGGGCCCACACCTCCTTCATTCAGTCTAACCGCTGGAAGGAAACATAGCCGTAAGGATATTAAGATCGTTGAAGAATTGCTGCTAGGGTTTCTAGCAGGAGAAGTCAGCATAACACTGCTGCTAGGGTTACTAGTAGGTGCAGTTGTATAAACCCTAATCCTCTTGTTGAGACACCTTAAGTGAAGATATTGACCTAATCTTCGAACAGATCAATGCGCCCTAGCCTAACACATCTCTTGGTACTCTCAGCAAGCCAAGACGTCAAGTTTGAGTTTGTGGTCAAATCTAGGGTTTGACCAAGTCAAAGAAGCCATGACTTATTCTATGAAGTCAGAAAACAAGTTAGATAGAGCCTCTA
>JASDQU010882588.1:0-24309 GCA_032191745.1 Picea mariana | reverse complement strand
AAAGATTCGCCAAGATTTTACAAGATTATATATTTGACTAAATGATTCGCCAAAAAATTATATATGCATATTATGTTATTGATAAAATAGCCTTCAATTTTTCCTATGTATCATGGGGATTCGCCCATTTATTATACATATAAATTTAGGGGGGGTTCTTAAAATCACCCCTGGTTTCAATATCCTCTTCTGAAATATCCTCAGAGATGGCCATAAACAACTTTTGTTCCTTACACTTGTGGTCGGGGAAATATTTGTCATCGCAATTATAACAAAGGCCTTTGAGTTGGCGTTCAGCCATTTTAGCCCTGGTCAATTTTTGGATCTTTAGTGGAGCGGAGGGAGTAGTTGGATTTATTGGTTTAGGGTGAGGGATAAAGGAGGGTTTCCGGTTTTGAGAAGATACAACCTGTTGTGCTTATTTATCTCTTTTAGTAGCCTCCACCCAACTCTGAGGCCGAGCCATGAGGACATGGGCCCGAATCTCATCCTTGAGGCCACTGATAAAACATTCTCGGAAAAAGGCATCAGACATGCCCTTTGTCCGAAAAGTTAGGCGCTCAAAGGCAGCTATAAAGTCTTCCATTGTTCCTGATTGTTTCAATTTTGTCAAACGACCCAAATGGTTGGTGTCAATGTCAAAGCCTTCATAAAGCTCTGCCACAAAGTGTGTCCAAGCAATATACCCTTGACGAGAAGTTTTTCTCCATTGCCACCATTGCCAACGTTCTTGATCTAGATGGCAAACACCATACCGGAGTTTGGCCAAGTCATCTGTAATGTCGTATAAAGAGAAATAATGTTCCATTTGGGTTACCCAACCAGTGGGGTCTGAGCCATCAAATTTGGTCACATCTACCTACGGAGGGCATAGGTCACGTTGAAAGTGATGGTTCTGAAAGTTATGGGAATGAGAGGAATGGTCACCTTCAGTATGTGGAGGTGAGGAAAATGAAGGGTTATCTATAGGGATATGCAGTTTGGTGCAGAGTGTCGAAAAGACAGATTCAAGCTGGGTGGTGAGGTCTTGTTTGATTTCCTCCATTGAGGACTGCATGGTTGTATTGATGGCGACAACATTGGCACTGAGTTGTTTCACTTCTTGTTGGGTCTCGATGAGACCAGATTGCAAGGTGTTGAAGCGAGATTCCAAGTCTTGGCTATGGGTTTGGGCCATGAGGATGGGGGAACTAAAAAGGGGCGGGCAAGGTAATTTTTTTTTTCCGAAAAATGATATGGATGAATGTGATAAGGGCGAAGAGATGAATCCAATGGAATAGGTCTCAAATAATGGTGAAAAAAATACTCCAGTCCGAAGAATACTATAGAGAGGAAATGCCCAAATGCTTAACCGGAAAGAAATGTGTATTTACTTGGCAACCCGAACACAGTTGCACGGAAATAGATATTGTCTGTTTTAATTTGTTTATGTTTCTGTCCCCAAGGGTTCTACAGACAAGGGTTTTCCCTGTGCTATAGCTCTCTGATATACGTGCGAGGTCCAACAGTAGTACTTGGCCCAATATCTCAGGGCACTAACTAAGGAGGATAGGCCGTACCCTTAGCCCTACTACCCGACTACCCAGGTACTAGAGAATATCTTCCCGAGTGTTGTTCTCGGTGACACTATAGCAGTCAAGCGACCGATTGGTTATCTAAAGAGGGCTTTAGGTAATCTAGGCTGATCCGTACACAGGTGTTGTCTGATGCGCTACCACTCGAAGGGTTACCAACAGGGGTTGCAAGGGTGGCCAACAGGGGTTGCAAGGGTGGCCAACATATGTGCGCTTAAGTACCACTTGTATTTCCTGTGTGTATGAATCCCTCAACCACGGGTTTATGCGCGTAACGACAGATCTCTGTGGCTTAAAGACGCCGGAATACGTCTCTACCTTGAAAAAAAAATTAACCCACACTTTCTGTCGAGGAAAGTGCTCTGATACCACTTATAATATAGCATATATAAAAAGTATGCAGAATAAAAATAAAATGCTAGAAATGGAAGAATAACAACAATATAACCAGAACAATCACCACAATAGAACTGAAATGATATAAGAATAACAACATAAAAAACACTTTGATTCTAAAAGCAATGTTCATGGGCCTCTTCGAGGGGGCAACCTCCAGTTGAGCAGAGCTCTTTTACAATAATATCCAAGCTAGGGTTCTCATACCCTCAACTCCTATTTATATTAAATATGTCTATCAAAAGAAACATCTAGAGGAAGATCCTTCTAGAAGCGGAAGCTTCTATTAGGTCTTCTTACATCTGACTTATTTTATTTTATTTCAAGGCCTTATTAATATTGACCTTCATTACATCCGAATATATTTTTCTACCTATGTGTGGGTTAGGACCCTAACAAACATGCCTATAATCATAGACTTGTTGTCCCTTCGCTTTCACAGACTTTCACCAAGCTAACACAGATTTGGGTTCTGCCTCACACATTCCTCCAACAGACTTGCATTTCCAGACTTCACAAAAACCTCCCAAAGCATCCCACTCTTGGCTACTTGTCTTCCATCTTGGAAACTCTACCTCAATTCATTGCCTTAGACTTGTTCTTCCCAAATCCTTTCCAATCTTCTATGCCTTCCTTTGGTTGTGCGCCCTTGCTCTCATAGGAAATCCAAGGGTCACTTGTGTGAAATGTCATGTCTTTTGGGTGTGTCACGCCCCTTCGCGAACCCACACTCAAACGAATCGTCGCGCCGCCCTCTGTGGATCCGATGCACCCATCCAAGCCCGCATGTCCATCAACTGTCATATTTGTTGGACTGACACACCCCATCCTTGGGCGCACGACCCTTGCCTTGTGCATTTTCTCGTGTTGATCGTCGTGACTCCTCATGGGTGTGTTGATGGGGTCGTCCAACCTCTTCAGTGCGCCCATGTTGACGAGGACAGACGGGTCCACTCCTTGGGCATGCTCCCAAGTTGCCCTGCCCTTGCCCAAATGCAACCCAAGTTTCTGTCAATCGTTCTAAGGCAAGTAAGATATGTACCCCCTTGGTGCCACATGTCACCATCGTGTGACCAAGATACTCTTGCTCATACTCAAATGTCTTCGTTCACCCAACCAATTGCTTCTTCTTTATACTCTTCGTCTGTTTCATCGTTGAATCTATCCAAAAAAAAAACACACGCAATAGATGGATATCATGAGAGCCCTTACACTACCCAAATGCCCACTAAAGAGTTAATTTATTATATGTAATCTTTAAATATCTCATCATGCATAATCCCTCATTTCTTACATAATGCGGGCCATGGATTTTTGAAAGAAATGTTATAAAAGGCTTATAACCTATTTACACTTCATGGGAATATAGATAAATAATATTTATAACAAAATAAAAAGATTTTAAAAAGTGCATTTACAAAGGTCGAAGTGTTCATTAAGTTCTTTTAAAGATGCAATCGATAAGAGCACTCATAAAAAGTCTATATAAAGCGTTGAAGACCTTTCCCTTGTTATTCTAATTGTAAACCTAGCAGTTTGTGTATTTTGACATTTTTTTAGGTACATAAAATTTTGATAGAGAAATTTACGTTCACATTTTCTTTTATAGGCAGGGATATTTAGAGAGTTTATTTCTAGGCAAATATTATCCCTGAAAATCATATTTTCATAATTCAATCCCTAGGTTTATTGATAATCATACACTATGGTGATTTGATATTTATAGAATTCCTACCTAAAGTCCACATGCCTAAAGTCCACACGTGGATGGGGATATTTACACTCTCATTCAAATTGAGGTGATTGAGATACTTATTTTAATCAAATTGGTGTATGGATACTATAGTTTGAAGAACAAACGAACACCGCCCCCATAACTATGGTCATTTTTTCATGAATTTTTAACGGCTTTTTGAATTGGAAAAATGACAATAAAAAAATATATAGAACAAAAATTTATTACATATAATGTGGTTTAGTTAAACTTAGTGCATTTGAAAAGTGTTATTGAAAATATCATATTCTTATTCACACAAGGTGAACCTAGAGAGTATATTGTTGATATTGTGGTAGCTGCGGGAGGTATTAACCTCCATATGTAATCTTTGACTAGAATAGAATATTTTGGAAGCAAGAGAAACCCTAAATAGATGTATGAGAGCCCTAAAAGATATGTTGGCTCAACATAATATATAATATTAAGGTATTATCCTCTAGAAAGACCAGTGGGCTCCACAGTAAAAAGATAAACAAAAAATATAATTACCAGAAAGTCAGGTCGGCCCAGCCAGAAAAATCACTGGACATATTAGTATAAATAGCGGACGTCTTGGCTCATTTGTTCACTCACTCTCACCCAAAAAACCATAAACAATGCACAAGTTTGGAGGAGGAGGAGAAGTAGCTGCAGTTGTACAATTTTCTCTTTTTTCAGTCTTTCTGGTACTTTCTCTTGTGCGATACCCTTGGAGAAGGTGCACTCTCTCGGTTATCTGTTGGTTATGGTGTGGCTTCCTGGAATCATTCTTTATATCAAAGGTTAAGGTGCTCGGGGGTGGCTTTGAGCCTATGGTTGGGTGACAATGGTGTAGCATTTGTATGGTGAAACAAGCACATCTACATTATTCTAATAGGTTATGGGCCCACACTACCTTCAGAACAGTCTAATCGTTGGAAGGTAGATTGAGAGTTCCTTGTCAAGCTCGTTGTAGCACCAGTTGCAGCTGCAACTAGGATTTCTAATTTTGCAGCTGTAATAAACCCTAAACCTAAATTGTTGGGCACTTTCAGTGAAGCATTGGACCTAATTCTTGGATATTCTAGTGCACCCTAACCCAACGCATATCTTGGTGCCCTCAACCACCAGAAACGTCAAGGTTGAATTTTTAGGTCAAAGTCAAAGTTTGACTGGTCAAGGTCAAAGTCAAAACAGTCATGAAGACCCGTTTCAGAGTAGAAGACAGATTGGAAGGTGCCACCAACTTCAAAGCATGGAAGATTAAGTTACTTCTTATCTTAGAAGAAAATGATCTTTTGGACTACATAAACCGAGACATTCATGAGACGATACAAGATGAAGAGAAGGTCAAGCATAAGAAGAAGACTAAATGTGATGACGATCCTCAAAGCAATTATTCAGGAGGATCTCTACAAATCTCACTGTAAGTATAATTTAGTTATTTCAATTATTTTTTCTTTTGTGTTGGACCATTTTCCCTAGTATGGGAGTCCATTTTTCCTTTTGGTTTGGTTATTATCCTAGTACAGGAGGCCATTTCTGGGTATTATCCTAGTACAGGAGGTCGTTTTGGTTATTATCCTAGTACAAGAGGCCATTTCTGGTTATTATCCTAGTATATGAGGCTATCTTTGGTTGTTCTCCCTACAAGAGGCCATTTTGGTTATTATCCCTATGAAAGGCCATTCTGGTTATTATCCTAGTACATGAGGCCATTGTGGCTATTATCCCTATGGGAGGCCATCTTGGTTATTATCCTAGCATGAGAGGCCAAACTTCTTATCTTTGTTAGAAGGGCCATTATCCCTGGTACAAGAGCCCCTAGTTCTAGGTTAGGAACAATAAATGTATGCCAACAAAACAATGGACTTGAAAGGACTTCAAAGGAAGTCAGACTTTAGAAGGAGTCAAACTTCAGAGGGAGTCATTGATCAGGAAGAAGCCAGCTTGGTTTCGTGACACTTTGCAGGACGCAAAGGGGCATGCAACAAACATAAGCATGGTTCAAGGACTCTCTCAGATAGAGGGAGTTGACTTCAGAATTTGAGATATTGCAGGACTTCATTAGAGACATGGTGCAGGAAGGAGCAATGAGGCTCCATCACTTATCCACAGATGAGCAGATCGTTGACATTTGCACTAAGCCTCTGTGTGGGACAAGCTTGGTACGAATGCAAATGTTTCCTTGGGGGAGTATTGGTGATTTCAACATCGTGACGATATTCCAAGATTGATCATACAGACTTGATCATGTGGGAATAGGCCCAGATGTAATCTTTGACGGACTGAAGATTCGAGTTGCTGCTAGATATCCTATGTGTGAATTGCACCGGGCCTTGAAATTCTCACAAGTAGGTGAGTAGTTAACTCACGAGTATGTGAGTAGCCCTGATAAGCATCGGGCCGACTCTATCTCCACAGGAATTGGGCTGCAGACCAGGGGAGCTAGGGAACATCTACATCCAGAGTAGATGTGCCCCATTGTAGTCTTCGACGGGCTGAAGACCCGAGGTGCTTGAGGTGCAATTCCATGTGTCTGATAGCATCGAGCTTAATACATTCACTGAGTGATCCTATGAGAGGATCACCATGAGGTGTTTGTGGCTCCGATGTGGTCATAATTCTTGCCATGGGACAAGAACGACCCAAGGTGCTGGACACACGTGTCCAATAGCATTGAGCTAAATGCATTCATAGAGTGATCCTATGAGAGGATCAACTATGAGGTGAATGTGGCTCCGATGAGGTCATGATTCTTGTCATGGGACAAGAATGACCCGAGGTGCTAGACACATGGTGGTAGAGATGGATCATCAATATAGCTAAATGAGGCTCATGGATATTGTGATGATATGTCTTGATGATTGCTACCAGATGATGTTGATAGTGATACTTGTGACTTGATCTATGATGATACTCACAACATGGGTGTATCCATGGGTGAGCACATCATGCGGGTGTAGCCCATGATGATGACGGTGACACACACTGCAAGGTGTAGCTCTAGTGTTCTCTAGCGGGTTGTGGCCCATAGACGAGATTGATAGGTCCACATGGGTGTAGCCATGTGTGACGTGATGATGCTACCTGTAGAATGGTCTACAAGACTATGAAAATATTTCCCATGCCATGTGAAGATGGATGGATGTGTTTGAGACCATTAATACCTCCCTAGCTAAGAGGGAGTGTTGAAAAAACCGATATCTTTTGGGGATATAGTAAAAAACAACTCTACCTTCCCAAATGCTTTAAAGCCTTCTCCTATTACTAGTGCCTATAGTGTGTAGTACACTAATGCGGTGTCAACGGTGGAGATTATAGCATCGAAGGTCTCACAACTACATTCAATGTTTGAGAAAGATACAATTATTTGTCGTTTTAATGGGTAGTGGCCTTCTACTCAACTTTGTATCAATGGGTTCAATCAACATGGATAAATAATTGTGATATCTCTCTTTCGTCGATTTATTTATTTATTATTTTATTTTATTATTATTTATTTATTTTCAGTCATTTAATCATGTTGATTATTAGAAAGTTTTTGAGGGTCCCTGGTTTTGGGGAAGTGCAAGACCTTTTATAACTCCTGGTTCCCAGACTTTGATCCTAGTTCTATGTCAGTTACTCAAATGCCAATGTGGGTTCACCTTCCCAATTTGTCTTTACTTTTTTAGTATTTATCAGTTTTTAAGGATATTGAGAATTCTTTGGCCACTCACATAAAATCAGAGCTTGAGAGAGCTATAGTGGGATTATGCACATACACTTGTATATGTGTTGAGATAGATCTTAGTGAGAGTCTTTTGGACAAAATGAGCCCCCAATAGAAACATTTTAAATACACTAAGATTTTGGATTACGAGAACAAAGCATGTCGATATTGAATATGTCAACTTCCAGGACATCTACAAGGAACTTGTCCTCATACTTGAGCACATTCTCCTAGGGAAAAAAGGACCAAATCAAAAGCAAAAGGTTGGAATTTTCCAGATAATGACGATAATCAAAATGAGATCACTCAAAAACAACAAGTGCCAATTGGGGAATCCAATCCTTCCTCGGGAGATAGAGTAGAAGATATAAATACCAAACCTATCTCCTCGAAGAAGGTAATTGTACATGAAGCCTCTCTAAATGGGAATAAGAGATCATATGATATTGATACATTTGACTTAATAAAAAAATGTATTGTCTACCACCATGAAACTTATTATTGTATCTTTTTCTTAAAAGAGTGGCAAAAGATTAAAAAGAAAAATGAGAAAGATTAAACACTATTTTTTAAATAACCATAAATAACATATACATTAATTGTGTAAATTTACTTACTATACAAACAATTATAACAACCTAAATATACTTAAAAAAAACCATGATCTAACTTCAAGGAATAAAGTGATTAAATTTATATTATGTCATAATCGTAATAGCTAACTGATATAAAATTTTAGATTTTTCTTAAAATAACTTTTCCATTTTCATGCTATAAAAGTTATCACTTTACCTAAAATACAGTATAGGTTTAAGTGTTCTTTTCTAGGTTTTATTTTTTTAATTAAAAGGGACATTAACACAATTTATAAATTAAAAAAAATTTATAAACAAATACCTTTACACGTGTAAAGAAAAAATATAGGGACCAACGCACGTCATAAAAATTTCTAAATTAAAATATAAATTCACTTCTTCACACGTGTATGGAAAATTTTAGTTAGATTTAAAATATTTTTAAAAAACAATACAAATCGCTATTTAAGGTTTCCATTTCGTGGCCATGTGCGTGGCCTATTAAACTCTCACCGTGAAAGAATCTTTACATTCAGTGTCAAAATCGGGAATAGCAAGTCGGGGACGTTACACAAAGGCCATAAGCCTCTCGTGGAAATAATTTATTATATTTTAACGTAACTTCACCTAACACTGCATGCTTCATCAACATACCAACGAAATTCACAACCGCAACCGCACTCAAGTCTCTGGCCTGGCCTGGCGTGACTGGCATTGACGGCCAACTTTTCCGATAAATGACGGAAAACCGCGCCTGGTTTTCCAGGAGTTATTTAGCCATAAAAGAGCGAAATGTTTAAAACGCTGAAGTATTCCGGGAAGTTCACAAGACCGCCGGTTTTAGCGAAAGGACTAGACAAAAACCCCTCCGCTAAAGCTCTCTGTAGTTTTCAGTAATAAGCTTTCGTTTGCTTGCATTATTTACAGTAACAGATTTGTTAATGGTGTTTTACTTCGGAGAAGAGTTTTCACGGTGAAAAGTAGTGCACTCGAAAATGCGCGAAACCGCCATGGCGACTGCTGCTGCAAAGGTAAGCCGCATTTTTCATTTGAGCTTTGTTTGAGCGGGGTGCCGTATTGAAGCGATATGGCGGAAGATAGTGAAAAAAATGGAATTAAAACAAATTTTGACGGCGTAGAAACTGTACAATGCACGACACTTTTCTATTGTTTTGGAAGGTTAAATAAAAAAATGATTACGCCTCGGCATATTCTGTTAGGAGTCAGTGAATATTGTGCATTTTTCTGCTTTGCTTACGTTTATTACTTCTCTTCCAATCAGGTGTTCTGACAGACAATTTGGATCTCGAAAGAAGACCGGCAGACAGCTATACATTTTATCATTTATTGATCAGAATCTCCAGCTCTGCAAATTTCAATCTATAAATATTTTCGTCAATAGCGTTTCCTTGCTCATTCGTGGCTGTGAATTCCTCGAGGACTGCCATAAATCTTTTCGATCTGTGCATAGCTTTTACCCCCAGGGAATACTGACCAGTTAAGCCTTTCCGTTTTCTTGATTGATACGCAACATGTAATCCAAGTGTTTCTTGCCGTTTTATAGCGTTATCTGTCATATTTGGGGAGAAAATCGTCTCGCTCAAGCAAATGCGTGTCCTTTTTTTTTTTTTTTATCAGAGCTGTATTTTTGCTGAAGCTGTGCATGCGAGCTTTAAAGAGCAGTTGCATTTAGTATGAACGGAATGGCGTATACATTCTCTTTGCCGTAAATGCTGCAGTTGTCGAAATGAGGACTACATCGGCCAGTATTTTGCCCGCAAAATAGCTTTAATTGGAGCCACTGCGAGGTCTCCTCTAATGCCTAGCAGTTCACTGTACTGTTAGCATCTGCGTAGATATAGTACAGCCAGTATGTAAACTCTTAAAGCTGGAAATCCCGAGTCTCTGTGTCGTTAAGTATGTAGTTTGAAACTCTCTGTTCATGCTAATTCCTTATCAAAACTTTATAAATATATGGAATTCAATATATTCATTAATTTTTCTTCAAGTCCGTAGACAATACAATGTTTTTAAAGGATTATACTCGTTAACGTTCTCCCTACTATTTCCGTGCTCCAGCTATGGGGTTCAAGTAGTGAGACAATTGTTTCCAGCTCAAGCTGGGACTCTAGTTAGTAATTTTATATTTTTTGTTAAGTCTTCGGCTCCAATGGGCTGTATTGCATTTTTTGTTTCAAATTATCAGGTTTGGAGGCACATACAAGTATTTTTGCCTCGTTCGAGTCTTTTTTGATGCTAAGCATCCGGAGATAGATTCTGTTAAACTTAATAAATCATGGCAAGTTAGCCCTGCCATCGGAAATGCTCGACTTCTATAGTTTTTTGTTTAGGTTAACCATTCGATAAATTGGGAATAATTTAGCTCTGTAATCCCAATGCTCGACTCCATAGTTTTTTCCTCTTTTTTCTTTTTCTTTGCTTTGAATTGCCCATCGTGGAAATTCAGATCTGTTACAATGAATAGTGGAGATCCATAATTTATCCCTTTAATCCGACATTAAGCCGTGTAAATGTGAACGGCCTACTCCCATTCCCCATACCTTTTGTGCACAGCTCATCTTCTCCTCCCCATTCCACAATTTTATTTCCAAAGGGAGATTATACAGCACTTTTGTGCAAGTTTCCACCAATCTATTTATCATGGAGGAGACTTTTGTGCCATTCCGAGGAATCAAGAATGATCTGAAGGGAAGGTTGCTGTGTTACAAACAAGACTGGACTGGTGGTTTCAATGCAGGATTCAGGTATTTCCTTCCACATGACCTTGCACATATTTGAAGAGTTGGAAACTTCATTGTGGAGTTGAGGCTGAATAGTCTGGCATCTTCTACTGAGCTGATTATTGGGTCTAGCGCCTTTGTTTAATTATTGTTATTAGAATTCTTTGCTCTGTTGTAAAAATAACTATGATCATAAATTTGTATACTAGATGTAGTAATCTGTTAGGCATGTGTACAGGACATGATGTATGCCAATGCACTTTGTGTCTCTTATCATACCTGTCTCTCAAAGTCGTCATAAATTCCTAAAATCCTTGTCTGATCATTAATGCATGCAAAAGAAAATTAGTTCTTATCCAATCTCACAAATTGATCCAATATGATGGTGCTTCAGGATCCTTGCTCCCACAACGTACATATTCTTTGCTTCTGCTATTCCAGTGATTTCATTTGGAGAACAACTGGACAGAAGCACGAGTAAGCTGATCTGTTTTGTGCCTCTCACTTTCAAGTTGTCTTTGTGGCATAACTAAGAATATCTGAAAGGGATAGTTTTCATGTAATGGTATTGACTAACAAGATTCATTGTAGGCATATTAACATTCATCCCTTGAAAAAATTCACAAGCATTTCTTTAAAATTTGCCAATACTTTAGTTATTCAGATGAATCTTCCATTGAAATTGGCCAATCATTTCACAGAAAATATGGGAAAAAAATAGCAATAGGTTCAATAAAAGATGCAAATGTTCTATTTCTTCTTGCTTAAGGCTTTACTAATAAATGGTATTTAAAAATGGATAATCAAAATGCACTGCAGATGGAATCCTGACCGCAGTTCAAACATTGTCATCTACTGCAATATGTGGCATCATCCATTCTATTTTTGGAGGTCAGCCTTTGTTAATTCTTGGGGTGGCTGAACCTACTGTGCTTATGTATACATTCATGTACAACTTTGCCAAAGACAGAGAGGATTTAGGCCCAAAGTTGTTCCTGGCCTGGACAGGGTGGTATGCACTTAAAATTTGATCACCTTGTGTCAACAAGTTACAAATTGATTCCAATTTGCAATAGTAGAATGCTTGATGCCTACAGTACGATGTATTTCTATAGTTTTTTATTAACAACAGAGATTTACACAAATAGGCATGCATTCACATTAAATAACTACAAATACTCTGCTCATTATACACAGGGTATGTGTGTGGACTGCATTCCTGTTGGTCTTGCTGTCCATTCTGGGTGCATGCTCAATTATCAACAGGTTTACCAGGGTAGCTGGAGAACTTTTTGGGATGCTCATTTCCATGTTGTTCGTGCAGCAGGCTATCCGGGTATGGTTTTGAGTGCATTGAAAAATGATCATTCTGCATGATTCACTTTCCATAGAAGCTGACATTGATGAGTTCCTCCTATCAAACTAATCTTTCAGATTTAGCTACATATATTTGGTTCTCCTGAAAACAATTAACTTTTTCTTTTCCTGCATTTGACACATACATAAGCACTTGTAAGATGAATGCCTTCAATGCATGTTTTCCCTAGTGTATGAATTTAAAGTCTCTTATAGCATTTCTTTTGAGTATAATCTCTCCAGAAAGAGATCACATGATTGTTAGAAAACATCAATTTAAGTAGTGACCATGTTAGATTTTAACTTGGTTGCTCCTGAAGCTTGTTCTCCACAATGATGGTGCATTCCAGCAGAGGGTGCAGAGGGTCACGGAGATGCACAGAAATAGAGGAAAAGTGAAGGTGCACGGCAGTTTTCTAGCAGCCAGTGAGGTCACATGCATGCACTGACCTTTAGTTATCTCCAAAATTAACTGCAGTCCAGATTTAGTAATTCAAGATTATGAGTTTTTGTTTCTAAATTCAGTTTGATTTTGTCAGAATTGGCAATTTTCAGAATTAGATAGAGGAAGAACAGGGTGAGGGTGCACTGCATGAGGTTAGCTACTCTAGATTTGGCACAGCTATCTAGCAGCCCCAGCGCATGATCGCATGCAGGCTGGGTGCTCTTATCTAGGTGCCTAATATAGGTCGAGTCACTTGTACACCCTAGGCCTTATCCTATATCCAGGAAGGCGTGTCTCCTTTGATTTTTTATTCAGATTTTACCAGTATGTGTGTGATTTTACCAGTATGTGTGTGCACTGTTTTCCTTTTCCTGAGTTAATAAAGAAAAGAGAGATGATTTCTAAGTGCTGCAGTTTCTTATTAGTTGCTATTAGTACTTTTCAGTTAGTGTATGTGTTTTCAGATCTAGTGAACATAAACAGTTTAGAGAGTTCCTTAAGTTTTACAGCTTTCTAGGGTTAACAATTTGCAGGTCTGTTTACCATGTACTGAAATTTTAACTTGGTATGAGTGCATTTTCTGAAATTTTTTAGAAATCCTTTTATGGATAGTAGGGCTTCTACCTAGGATAGGGAGTTGTTGGAAGGTTTTAGGGGTGGGATGCCCGAGATCCGTGCTTGAGAAAAGCACTGTGATCCTGTGATAAGTGTTTTAGGTTGCTGATCTGTTTTGTCTATCAGTTTGTTCCAGTAGCAGTAGTATAACTACATTCAGTCTTAGATATGAAGATGGATTGGAAGGCCTCTCCAACTTCGTTTCGTGGAAGTGTCGGTGTAGATGCTTTTGGAGGAGCACGAGCTTTGGACTATTGTGGAGAAGAAGGTTACACTTCTTACAGATGCTACTTTGTTGGCAAAACATAACAAGAAGATGTCAAGCAAAGCTAGTCATCCTTGACTTGTTGAAGGATCACTTGATCCCCCACATCACTGCAAAGACGACCCGTAAGGAGATGTTTGACATTGTAGTCACTCTATAATTATTAATGAGAACATCAATCGGAAGATGGTTTTGAGAAATAAACTCAGAGCTACATGGATGAGCAAGACATATACTATTGCTAGTTATTTGATGAAGATTTCCAAATTTCGTGATCAAATTGCAACAATTGGAGAAGAGGTCAAGAGTGAAGAGTTGGTACCCATAGCCTTAAATGGGTTTTCATCTTCTTGGCAGTGTTTTTTCTAGGATGATTGTGCCTGAGATAAGCTTCCCACCTTTGAGAAACTATTGGAGGATTTTGTCTAAGAAGAGACGGAATTAGAGATAGTGGTAGGTGTAGAGGAGGAAGAGCAAAATCTAGCCCTCATAAGAAAGATGAAGAAGGGTAGTAAGAAAGGAGGACTTGGGAAGGATTAGAGAGGAAAGAAAGAGGATCCAGGTTCCTTGAATTAGAGAAGAAAGACTTAAGCCTTGTCAAGTGTTTTGAGTGTCAGAAGTTTGGCCACTATGCTTCTCAGTGTCTTCAGAAGAAGGGGAAGGAAAAACCACAACAACAAAAATAGTTTGTAGGGAGTGAAAAAGCCTTTGTTGAAGTGGATGAGCTTGCATCCAAGTTTGATACAACTTTCTCCATGGTCTCATGTCTTTCATCTAACACCGCGTCCATTGTTAGATGGTATGCGAATAGTGAAGCATCTAGACATATGAGCTTCAACAAGAAGGATTTTAGTAGACTTCATGAGTAGGAGGAAAGCATACAGGTGGAGGTTGGTGATGATGCCATATATCTAGTAGTGGGAGTGTAGACCCATCTCATTCAAGATGCCCTCATGTGATGTTCTTAAGCTTAGTAGTGTTTTATATGTTCCTGGTGTGACTAAGAACCTACTTTCAGTTTTAATGATGATAGAGCTAGGATGTATTGCCATGTCTGATGACCAACAATTACTCATCTAGAGGAGATGCCTTGACCCTGGTTGAGTTCTGGCCAAAGATGTTTGTGAGGGTGGTTTGTATAGGCTACAAGGAGATCTTGTGAGAGCCCTAGTGCATGATAGTGACAACTTGTGCAAGTTTTGCAACAAGAGGTTGGGTCACCTACACTATGGAGTGTTGCTGATCTTGAAGAACATGGTGTAGGGATTGTTGGATTTCAAGATTGAGGAGACATGAGTGTGCAAGGATTGTGCACTCGGCAAGTATATGGAGACTATTTTTCCAAGTAGTGAGCATAGGTCAAGAGAGATTCTTGACCTGATACATTCATATGTATGTGGAGCCATGATTTCAACTTCATTATTAGGTAACAATCTATTATGTTTCATTTATTGATGATTCCTCGAGGAAGTCTTGGATTTGCTTCATGAAGACCAAGGATGAGGTCTTTGGGAAGTTTCAAGGATTGAAAGATCTTGTATAAAATCATATAGGTAAGAAGATTAAAGTGTTGAGATCAAATAATGGAGGAGAGTATATCTCCAAGGAGTTTGACACTTTTTGAAGATAAGTAGGGATCAAGAGGGAGTTGACAATGCCTTACGATCCATAGCGGAATGGGGTTGCAAAGAGGAAGAATGGGCCCATCATAGAGATTGCCAAGGCAATGATTCATGACCTAGATCTACCCATGTGTCTTTGGATAGAAGTGAGTTGCACAACAATCTACATTTTGAACAAGTGTCCTCATAGGATACTGAAGGACAAGACACTAGAGGAAGCTTTTACAAATGTGAAACCGTAGATATCACATTTCTATGTTTTTAGTTGTCTTGTATATATTCATATTCATGAGGAGAAAAGAACTAAGTTGGAACCCTCTAGTTTGAAGGGTACAACAAGACTTCTTAGGCTTACAAAGTTTACATTTTGTCATAGCAAAAGATAGTTGCAAGTGGAGATGTCAAGTTTGACGAGGATGTAGGGTCCTCTAAGTCTTCAAAAACCTCCAACAGAGATTGAGGAGGTTGAAAAGCTTGCTGTCCTAAACGTTGATCCTCAGATTCCTGATAAATCAAAGTCAGTCAGATTCCAATGTAATTATAAAGACCATTTTGCTTTCCACTTGAGTCAAGAGGCCTAAATGCTTTACCTAGACATACAGGAAGCACAAGAGCAGGTAGGAGAGCCTAAGATATCTTTTCGAGTGAGTCATCCTCCTAAGAAGTTTCCTAATCCTGTTGCACTGATGTCTTCCATTATTAATGCAAAGTATTTTAGTTTTGACTAGGTAGCGAGTGAGAAGGTATGGCAGGATGCCATGGTAGAGGAGTACAACTCCATCTTAAAGAATGCTGTCTGGGAGATAGTATTGAGACCAGTAGGGAAGTTAGTGAGTGATTCCAAGTGGTTGTACAAGGTTGAAGCATGCAACTGATGGTAGTATTGAGAAGAATAAGGTGAGGTCATAGCAAGAGGATTCTCCCAGAAAGAAAGTAGGCTATGGGGAGACCCTTTCTCCAGTTTCCAAGTATACTTCCATCAAAACCATTATGTCTTTAGCATCAGTATTTGATTGGCCTTTATATTGGATGGATGTTAAGACAACTTTTCTTAATGCTCTGATGGAGGAAGAAGTATACATTGATAAGTTGAAATGTTTTGAGTTGCATGGGTGGGATACCCATGTGTGTAGGTTGAAGAAGGCTCTTTATGGGCTGAAGCAGGCACTGTGTGCTTGGTACTCAGAGATTGATGAGTACCTACAGAGTTTGGGCTTCAGTAAGACTGCGGCATATCCTAACTTTTATTATTTGTTTGATAAATTTGTTCTGCTTATCTCAGTGTTGTATGTAGATGATCTGGTCCTAATAGGTAGTTTAAAAAAGCTCATAGCATGGTGTAAGAAGAGATTGGCAAGTGAATTTGACACAAATGACATTGGCCTTTTGCACTATTTCTTGGGTTTGGAGATTTGGCAGAGTCCAGGAGAGGTGTTTCTCGGACAGGGTAATATGTAGTTGAGATTTTGAAGAGGTTGATGATGGACTATAGACCTTTGGCTACTCCTATGATACCTAATTTAAAGTTATCAACAGACTCAGATCCAGATTTGGCTTAGCCATAAGTGTATAGATAGTGGATAGGTTTCCTCATGTATTTGGTAAATACCTTTTTTGCAATAAACACATTGAACTAGTGTATGCTTGAGCCAAGGAAATTCACTGGGTTGCTGCAAAGCATGTGTTTTGTTACTTGAAGGGCACAATGCAGCATGCTTTGAGGTATGTAGGAGGTGATGATTTGATGTTGCATAGTTTTGTGGATTCTCACTGGGGTGGAGATGCAGGTGGCAGGAAGAGCACTTTAAGGTTCTATTTTAGTTTGGGTTCAGGTATGATATCCTGGTTCAGCAAGAAGCAGGCGGCAGTGGCACTTAGTTTGGCAGAGGTAGAGTATATGGCAGCCAGTTTTGCTAGTTGTGAGGCCATCTAGCTTTGCAAGTTGATAGCAAAGTTTACCGATCAGATGTTGGAGCCTACAATGATTTACTGTAATAATCAGAATTGCATCAAGCTCTCTAAGAATCCAATGTTTCATGATTGCTTCAAACACATTGATATCTGGTACCTTTTCATCAGTTGTAGAGTTCAGAAGGGTGTAGTGATGCTGAGAGAGAGACTGGGCTTGGCAGAGAACACCTTCCTTGCAAAGAGGGAGTGTTAGATTTTACCTTGGTTTTCCTGAAGTTGGTTCTCCATAGTGATGGTGCATCTGATAGAGGGCCAGCAGGTCAGAGAGATGGTGCAACAATAGAAGAAGAGTGAAGGCACACAGCAGTTTTCTAGCAGCCAGTCAGGAAACATGCATGCCTCAAGCATGCATGCACTGACCTCTAGTTATCTCCAGAGTTAATTGCTGTCCAGTATTAGTGATTTCCAGATTAGGAGTTTTTGTTTCTAAATTCAGTTTGACTTTGTCATATTCATAATTTCCAGAATTAGATAGGGGAGGCACTGATCCCGATTCCCAAGAGCAGGTGAGGGCGCACTACATGAGGTTACCTACTCTAGTTTTGGCACAACTATCTAGAGACCCCAGTGCATGTATTGCATGCAGGCTGGGTGCTCCTACCTAGGTGCCTAAGATGGGTTGAGTCACTTGTAAACCCTAGGTCTTCCTATCTACAGGAAGGCAGGGTTCTCGTAATTTTTTTAATTCATTTTTTACCAGCAAGTGTGTGAACTGTTTTTCTTTTCCTGAGTTAATAAATAAAACAGAGATGATTTTCTGAGTGCTGCGATTTCTTATTAGTTTCTGTTAGTACTTTTCAGTTAGCATATGTGTTTTCAAATCTAGCAAACAAAGTAGTTTTGAGAGGTCCTCAAGTTTTACAGCTTTCTAGGGTTAATGATTTGCAGGTCTGTTTAACCATGTACTGAAATTTTAGCAGACCATAAATAAATATTAGATTTTAGCATTACACTTTTAAGATGGATTGAAAATATGAAAATGTGTTTTGGTGGGGAACTGAAGCCTTGCATGGAACAATTTGCTACAGGGTGTTGTGGATGAATTTCGGGTTCCAAAGATGGACAATCCAAAGCTTGAACAGTTCACCAATTCTTGGCGCTTCGGGAATGGAATGTTTGCATTGGTTCTCTCTTTTGGGCTTCTATTTAGTGGACTGAAGAGCCGCAAGGCAAGGTCATGGCGTTATGGGACAGGTACTTACAGTAGGAAAATGCATATCTAGGAACAAGCCTCTGCCATATATACAAATTTTGATCAAACCTTTCTGTTTTTTCTTTTTGACTCTACCTTATGATGACTCTGGATTTTTTCTTTTCCTAAAATTTGATGCCAAATTTAAAGTTAACTGCAAGATAGATAGCATTTGAGGCTTCTAATAGCCAGGTTACCAGGATTCATCACTGGAAGATGATTTTTTTTTTTTCATTTCAAAAAGGAAAGGCCTAATATGCTAAAAACATTTGGAACAGAAATGACCCCATCAGCTGCCCTTCTTTAGCAGGGACACTGTTCCTAATGAGAAATTTGCTCCCTTTTTAAGTCTCCTTTACTGTTAGTCCTACTCAAACTCAAAATATTCTCTTCATTGCCCTTTGGTCTAAAGCTTAAACTACCACCAAAGGGTTTGTTGGTAAGATGGACTCTACTTGTTTCTTGCTTATAGCATGCTTGAATATATCATAGGTTTTATCTGTTTGTTTCTTATAGCATTCTTGTATCTATATATATATATATATATACTGACAGGTTGGCTACGAGGTCTCATTGCGGATTATGGAGTCCCTTTGATGGTTCTTGTTTGGACTGGAGTATCATATATACCAACAGGCCATGTTCCAGACGGAATTCCCAGGCGCCTCTTTAGCCCAAATCCATGGTCACCTGGTGCTTATGACAACTGGACAGTAATTAAGGTAAATATTTTATTTCTTATAATACTGAGATCAGATAGCTTGAGTTGGTAATTATGTTAGAGTTGTTTTCACAATAATGAACACATTTGCAATGCCTGATTGAAGAGCTTAGGCAACGAAATCTTTTAGCATTTTCCCAAAAGCTCAAGTTCCTTCAATCTTATGAACTTAGGAATTTGAAGCAGCCACATTCATCCTTGATAAGCTTTATTTCTCCATGTAGGAAATGTTGGATGTGCCATTGCTATACATTATCGGTGCATTTATTCCAGCCACAATGATTGCTGTCCTTTACTATTTTGACCACAGTGTGGCATCTCAACTTGCTCAGCAAAAGGAATTCAATTTGAGAAAGCCATCTTCTTTCCATTATGATCTGCTTCTTTTGGGTTTCTTGGTATGCACAATCACATGAAATTTTATTTTGAGTGCAGTTTGGAAACTGCTATAATTATACAATGGTTATTTATATTTTATCTGTCAAATTACTAAGAGCAATGGTAAGATTTGCCAGCATAAGGGGTTATGGAATGTGATATATTGTGCGGCAGGTTATCATGTGCGGTCTTATTGGTATACCTCCTTCAAATGGTGTTATTCCTCAATCTCCAATGCACACAAAAAGTTTAGCTACTTTGAAACAGCAGGTATCACTGAATTGCAGCTCAGATTTTCTGTTTCTGAAGATGTAAGCGTGACCAGGACTCTGCTAGTTGACAAATTACTGACCTACGTTTGTTACAGTTGGTTCGTGAAAGATTGGTGAAGACGGCCAAGAAAAACATTAAACAAAACTCGAGCTTAGGGCAGTTGTATGGAAGCATGCAAGAAACTTATCAACAAATGCATACTCCTTTGGTTTACCAGCGACCTCCAGCCCTTGTAAGCTAGTGATGCTTTTGGATATTTACTGCTTAAGCTTTTCTTGATCCAAACCTTTCCCTTTGGTTTCTTTCTCATCCAATTTTGGAGGTCTTTGGGCTCTTGGGCAGGCACTGAAAGAACTTGAACACAGCACCCTTCAATTAGCTGCATCTACAGGGAATCTAGATGCCCCAGTTGATGAATCAATTTTTGATCCAGAGAAAGACATTGATAACCTACTTCCTGTTGAGGTCAAAGAACAACGTCTGAGTAATTTGTTGCAAGCCATGATGGTTTCTGGTTGTGTTGCAGCTATGCCCCTTCTTAAAATGATTCCTACATCAGTGCTTTGGGGTTACTTTGCATTCATGGCCATCGAAAGTTTGCCCGGCAATCAATTCTGGGAAAGGATACTACTAATCCTTACCGCTCCGAGCCGTAGATACAAGTATGGACATTGTCATATCATACATTCAAACTCTCTTTCATTTTCAAAATCTTGTGCAACTTTTGCTTGCAAAATTTGAGAACATGTTAATTTTAGAATGCAATTTGTAGGGTTGATCATTTTTCTATGTTATATTTTGATCACAGAGTTCTTCAGCAGTCTCATGCTTCATTTGTTGAGACGGTGCCTTTCAAAACCATCGCCAGTTTCACAGTTTTCCAGGCATGCTATTTGCTGGTCTGTTTTGGGGTTACATGGATTCCTATTGCCGGTGTTCTTTTCCCTCTGCTTATAATGCTCCTGGTCCCTGCAAGACAATATGTTCTTCCCAAGTTTTTCAAGGGGGCACACCTTCAAGAATTGGATGCAGCAGAGTACGAAGAGGCTGCAGCATTGCCATATAACATAGCAGTAAGGGTAAGTACTTGTCATCGCCAAGTTTGATACATGATTGCTAAATTAAACTAAAAGCTACTAACACATTTGCTGTCTTTCAGGAAGCTGAAGTTCATGGGCTTGGAAGAGGAACAGTGGCTGGAAAGGCAGACGATGGTGAGATTTTTGATGAGGTAATTACTCGAAGCCGGGGTGAGGTTAAACGTGTTTATAGTCCAAGAATATCGAGTTCAAGTGAGGCAGGTGAAGTCAGACACCCTTTCAGTCCACGGATTTCTGTCTCAAGTGAGCATACACAGTCTGGAGAAGCTAGAGTTGTATCGAGTCGATGGACTGCTGAAACCAAACAAGCATTCAGTCCACGAATCACTGAACTAAGACACATGTATAGCCCCCAAAATAATAGTCCTCGAACTGGCGAAAGAAACCTGCAGAAAACGTTCAGTCCAAGGATGTCCAACTTTGGGGATGCGTCAAGGATATCTACATCTAGTGACTGTTCAGCTGGTCAGTGAAAGGATGGGGTTGGATTTCACTACGTAGAGATGTTCACATTTTGATTATTGCACAGGATACAAAATCTGCACATATTGCAAGTTAGGTAGTAGTTTGATGTTTTATTTGTAGATCTTTTGATCTTGTATTCCCCCTTCTGTTTCTCTGTTTGCTAACCCAGAATAAATAATGGAAGTCTGAGCTTGAAATGATTCGTTTTGTTACACACTATGCAGTCCCATATATACTAGTGCCATGAGTCTAATACCAGCGATATCATCAAATGACTCAATCAATTCAGTTAATGGTGTAATTAATCAAGAATTCTACCCTCTAAAGTTCCCTCCAACACACGCAAACAACTGAAATAGGCCAAGGCCATAACCATATGTTAGGATAGGTCGATTACGAAAAATGCAAATCCCAAGTAGATTTCTGCACTGCCAATGGTCATTATCACTAAGAGTTGGCATGATTTTCTGTTATCATCTGTATATGGTATTAATATATATTAGTTAAGTTACTACTCATGGATGAGCTTTTTTTTCCACGTTGGAGATTCTGCGYTGGAAAYCCACTCYAGATAYTTYCCCACATAGTGGCTGGTATGGGAGTGGCTGGTATGGGAGTGATAAAGCTTCGCAGCCCYAAGGGACACAGGTTTCGAACTCATGACCTCTCCCCAAACTGGAAGAGTGTGCGCATGTCTTAACCAATTGTGCTATCCCATGGAAGAGTGTGCGCATGGATGAACTTGAAATGAAAAAGTACATAGAAGTTTGCGAAATTGGAGTGCGCATGGATGAGCTTGAAATGAAAAAGTACATARAAGTTTGCGAAATTGGAGTATATTTTTGTTAGAAACAAAAATTTTACAKTAAAATCGAAAGGATGCTTTTCCACATTTATGGATTCCAAAATTTGCCCATATATTTCTTGTGACTTTGGATTTTGAAAAACTGGGAGACGCAAACCCGCAGGTCCATGCCGCTTACCGACCAGGAGTAAAGTCCATTTAATCTGCTTCATCAGTGTCCAACTTTCCATCACACGATCCAGCTAAGCCTCCGGACTCGCTTCATAATGGGCAATGCTCCCTTTGATTGCAGCAATAATTGTGGTTGGTTTCCAAAAGCAAAGAGTGGGGTTACTAAGTTATTGGAACTCGAGCCCTCCCGCATGCGCTTTCTCAGCTCTTAAACAGGACTCAACTTGATGTTTTCTAGAAGGAATAACAAATCATAAAATGACAAGAGTAGATACGTAACTTGTGGAAGCGACATTGGTCATGTTGATACTTGCAATTGGTTGTGGATGAACCTGTTAATCGCAATTGACGGTCATAGAGTGGTCACTTCCAACACCATGGATTGTCAGCCTGAAAGCAATTGCGATCTGTTTGGTGATATCCAGCTAGCTTGTCATATTATAAGACATTGTGTCATTATCAATTATGTGGATTATAGGTAGTCCGATTTGAATTGTTTTCAGATCTCATGGTTTATAATTTCACCTGCAGACATTTAATGTTGCATAGTATAGTAGGTTGGATATTGTTAGCCTTTTTGAATGGTTAGGATTGCTTTTTTGAATGGTTAGGGTGTGGTGATCATATTTGAATGGTTAGGATTGCTTTTTTGAATGGTTAGGGTGTGGTGATTATATGTTTAGGCAGTCATTATAAATACAACTGTGTAGTCTATATGCTTTTTTCGGCTGCATTTTCTAATCAGTTTTGTCTAGGACTTTGTTAGAAATTTGAAAGAATTGATTGAATTATAGATATTAGTAGTTGTTGAGATTGCATAATTCAAATGAATTAGAGATTTTTTAAGGTGTTGGATTTATCTATATATTCAAAATTGTAATTCAAATAATATAAAATTACAATTTAAAAATGAAAAATTACAATTTCACTATCAATTAGATCACTATGTCATAATTACCAAGAAAAAAATAAAAATTCTAAAGTTGACTTTTTACATAAAACGTGGCCGCGGGGTTGCAAAAGGGAGTGAAGATCAATTTCGATAGCCGGTTGTTTTGAGAGTGATGGTTGACCTACAAACATAAGTGCCCGTGTTTGTGGTTATAAAGAGACTCTCAATTGGCAAAGTTCTGTTAGATTGAGAAAAATGGTGATTGTGAATGATCAAGTGTCGTGTCGTTGTAGATGTGATTGAAGACGTGCTTTTGGAAGAAATTTTCTGCKAAGATTTGACCATCAAAGTACTCGTTGAATTTCACATTTTTTAATCACATTATTTTTATTATTTAAAGGGGAGTGGAAAAAAAATAGSTGAGAGAAAATCTTAGTCCGATGTTGTGTCTATCAATGTGCAAAGTCTTGGAGCCTTTTAACTATCGATGTGCAAAGTCTTGGAACCTTTTTAGATAGAGACAGATAGTTACCGTGAATGATTGAGTGGCGTTGGGTGTAATGGAGAATAAGATGGCAAAGGACATGTTAGAATTGTCAACTTCATTTTATGGAAAGGGGAACGGAAGATAAGTAGGTGAGAGAACCTTACTCCCATGTTTGAGTCATAAAATGATTTGGCGGATAAGAAGCTTTCATACTTAATGCAACCTCGTGGCCTACTTGTTAGAATTAAAATTAATTGATTTGATATGAGGTTTTGTTTAGAGTTAAAATTAATTGATTTGATACGAGGTTTTGTTTAGAGTTAAAATTAATTGATTTAAGAAAGTTGTTTTTTTTATTTTATTTTGATAAATTGTGTAGACAATGGTTTATATGGTTGTTTAGAATTAAAATTAATTGATTTGTTATGAGGTTTTGTTTAGAATTAAAATTAATTGATTTGTTATAAAGTTTTGTTTAGAGTTAAAATTAATTGATTTAAAAAATATGTTTTTTATTTATTAAATTGTGTAAAAAATGGTTATAAGGTTGTTTAGAATTAAAATTAATTGATTTGTATTAGGTTTTGTTTAAAGTTAAAATTAATTGATTTTAAATTTTTTTATTTTATTTTGTTAAATTGTATAAATAATGATCATAAGGTTATTTAAAATTAAAATTAATTGATTTGTCATGAGGTTTTGTTTAAAGTTAAAATTAATTGATTTAAGAAAGTTTTTTGTTTTTTTATTTTGTTAAATTGTATAAAGAATGATACCAAATAATGAAATTTTGTTTGATTTTCTTTTATTTATAT
>JASDQU010882587.1:34651-48339 GCA_032191745.1 Picea mariana | reverse complement strand
TAATAGAATGGACAAATTTTGGCACTTGTAACACTGCTATGTTATGGCACTTTTAATAGAATGGACGAATTTTGGCACTTGTAACTGATAATACAACCAAGTCTAACACCGACAAGTTTAGAGCAGGAAATGTCGTCCTCCCAGGTATTACAAACAAACCAGAACATCTTTAAATGTAACGGTGGATTCCTGATTTTAAGCTCGACTTTTATGACACTGAGAATTCGTTACCGATCTCACAGCATCCCTTGTTGCTAGAGCTATAATGTCTACGCATGATACAACTCTTGGGAAGACAGTATCCATTGCTTTCTTCACCTTGACGATAGCGTCGAAGGAATTATTCTCATGGAGATCCCTTTCTGTTATATTGGTTGGCGTTGAGCTAATCATTATGGAAGCCTCGCATCCCTATCAAAATGAAAATGCGAAGTCCACAAAACTTGAGCTTTGGAAAAAAAGTGTTTTCGGATAGAAAAAACAGTTAATCTTGGGAACAAATGACAAATAAAACATTCGTATTAGTCAATAATCAATATCTGAAAACCTGAATGGTTCTGTTATCATCAAATTTACAGTAAAAATAGAGGGGAGAGAAAGTGTATTTTCCATGTGAAAACACAATAGAAAATGGGATCCCATTTGCTATTCCCATCACACAATAAAAACTGGAGAGAAAATTGGTTATTAAAAAAAATAAGTAAATAAATAAATAAAAAAAAGGGTTACCACTGGTAATCCAAAATATAGTATATGTGGTCAATGGTTATTTTTTATATCAGGTTTTCCGCTTACATTTTTTCTGAAATATAAATTAAATTACAAATTAATGTAAAGACGGCCATACTTCTCAATCTGGTTCAGAATCCCACATCATTTGACATACCACAAACCCCCTGGATTCATCATCATTGCGAGGTCTAAAATACCCCAAGAATAGTGTTCTCATCTTTTAAAGTTCTGGAAAACATTCTTATTCTGACTTTTCCTCTCAAACTTCCAAAGAAACATCATTAATCTTCATATTAGATTTTTGCTGAGTGGGATTTCCATGGCCATAAGATTTTACTTCAATCTCGTTTCTGGTAACTTCAGCTGGTAAACAATTTTGAAAATACACTAAGTCACTAACCCCATGATTATATAACAATTCTTCCAGTATCTGCTGCAATTCTTTATATATACTTCAATTAAACTTTCAATTTAATTTGTTCTTGTGGATGTGGTTGACAAGTTCAGAACATCACTCCCACAGCTCTGGAAATTTCTCTTTTCAGGTCACCAACGCTCCTATGCGTTTATTGTTGCCAGTGTAAATGAGACATTGATTCTTCACCATATTGCCAAGGGCTTCAATTTTTTCTTTTACTGCTGCCAGTGTAAATGAGACCTTGATTCTTAACCATATTGGCAAGTGCTTCAATTTTTTTCTCCCTGTACGGTATTAATTATTTTTAACCAGCAAGGAAAAATAAATTATCCCAGGGCTTTAACACATTTTACAAATCAGTACATTGCCCAAACTAAATGCTATTTCAATATGTACTAAATAGAATAACTGTAGGCAAATGATGTATTTTTTTGAAAATAATGTTGTGACGTTTATATGCACCATTAAAGATGTTACAACCAACCATATCTGAGAAAACATGCTGGCATAAGGGCAGATCTATGGTTCAATGCTACAACAGTGCACCAACAAAGTCTTAACTACCGGCCCTTTCGACAACACCTGCAAAGCAGATGAAGTCTCATTCGAGGTAGAGGCAGGGGTGGTTGCAAGACTGAGGTGTCTGCAACCTTAGCTGGGACATAGATATGTGATTGCACTACTTAATAAAGCACTTAGCACCGTCAGTTCCTCAAGATGCAATCAATATCCACTTTGCTGATAAAACATGGCTTTGCAACATCCACACTAATCTAATGTATTTAAGCACTTAACATAGGTAAATGGATCAGATCAAACAGATCAAGCACTAAACATAGCCAAATAGATCAGATCTAACATTCTCACATATAATAAGCACAAAGCATAAGTAGATCTATCTAATCATATCAAAGCACTTAGCAATTAACATGTGAACACATCAAGACAAGGCACAAAGCAACATAACACAATATTTATGTGGCTTACCCCCACCTTGGGGCTACGTCCACCAAGTCTTCTTATTTATTGCCTTCAGTCAATCGGTTACAAGCACAGAGCCTCAAAACCCTTACTCCACACATAACATAAGATCTGCGCAACTCACTAGATCCTTCTTCCTTGCGTTATAGCACTAAGCCTTCCACAATCTGCTACAAGGACCTACACTTAGCGTTGCGAGTCTCTTACAGTCATGCACTAAGCACTTACAGACTCTACTTGCACTTAGCATACATTCACATCACATAGATGCACCACTACTTCTATATATCCTAAGCATCTATTTATATATACAAAATAGGCCTAAACATGGGTAAGCCCATGGGATGATGTCCCATTTCCGTTACATATTCCCACATCCCAAAAAGGGGCTGAGATCCCAAGATATCCAGTTCTTCTTCCACTCCTCCTTCGATAGGCTGTCGAAGTCCCAAAATAGGTCAACATGACCAAGAATCTCCCAAATCTTGGTCAAGCGCCAACAAGCCCCCGACACTCACCTATGACTCACCCCGAGTCACTCTGGTCTGATCAGTTCTTCTTCGAACACCTCGAGTTTGGCTCGAGCTGCTTCAACCTACTACTTTTCCATGGCCTCTTGCTCGACGAACTCATGGATCACTATGTCATTCACTGGCCCTTCTAGGCATTGTTCTGTTGTGGTGACAACCTATTCTAGCTATGCTCCTTGGCTTTCAACCTCTGTAAACAACTGATAGGCCTTATCTTGCACAGGTTGGAGCCATTGAGTTATTTCCATAACTTTGCTCTGGATCGTATGGATCTACTACTAGGCGGTGCATTGCTCTTGAGATCTCTTCATTTTGTTTACAATTGACAGGGCCTTCAGCTGTGCTTGTAGTGTATCTGCATGTTGCTTCACTTCCTCGAGCTGCGACTCTAGCGCCTGTAACTCTGGGTTCTCAGTGAGCTTCTCATATGTTTGGGCACTATGGTTACTCAACTACTTGCACTCCAGGGCAAGAGATTTTAGTTTTGTCAACTGTGTTCCTGGCGGTTGCTTCCCTTTGGTCTCTTACATCTTGCGGGGTCTCGGGCACTGCGCATAGCTCCAAATATGCTATGCGTTGTTGTAGTTTCTGAATCACTTCTTCAAGTTGTGCCAACTGCTGTGGGACTATCTCTTCGACCTTTACTTCTACAACTGTCACAGAGTGAAGTTCTCTGTTGACCCTTTCCTTTACTTTGAGTTGCTCCACGAGCAACTGTTCCTTTCTTTGCTGCAGTTGTGCTCTTTCTTCATCCCACTTCGCTTGGAGAGAAATACTTTCCCGTTCTGTAGCACTGCGTTACTCTAGAAGGTCTTTTTGTACTTGTGATAAAGCCAGGGTGGCTTGTGGTGTTTCCTCCTATGTTTGTCAAAGGCGAGCTTTGATTGTATCAACAATTTGGTGGAGTTGAGCTGACTCATGTCCCAGTCCTGGTGTTTCCAATGGCAGAGTTGCAGTGGAAACTGCGCATTTGGACTGTAGTGCCTACTGCACCCCTTGAAGTTCAACCTTAATTCGATTGCAGATCTCCTCCTGCTTAGCCTCTTACTTCTCTGCTATATCCAACGAAGCATCGTTCAGGGCTGCTACAATGAAATCGAAGTCATCTGAGGTGAGGGTAGTCTGCATTTTGGTCATATAGCCTTTCGATTTCCTTCGAGAAGAAGGCTTTGGGGGGGAAACCTTCCTTTTCTTCGAGGGATCCTCCTCGTCTCTAGGCAGTGTAACCTTGCCTTTCTTTTATTCAATTTCTGTTCCCTCTATCTCTCCACCATAACCTCCTTGCTTAGGTGAGATGGAAGCAGTCTTTGTTGAGGTACTTCTTACGTCTTGGGGTTCTGCATTTTTATTTGTCTTGCTGGGTCCAGGTGTATCATGCGCTGCTTCTGGACTGTCAATGTTGGACATCTCCGCATGAACTGCTAGAATGAGGAGGTCCGGTGACCAGTCTTTAGTAATCTCTTCTAAGTCCTCCTCTGTCAGCTTGTAGTAATATCAAAGTTGCTTCTTTTTCTCGTCAGCGCGCGCTGTAATATAAATGAAATGGCGATCCGCACTCAATTTCATTAAAGGTTGAAACCTCTGGAGAGTATTTTGCGTGATGCGAGGCTCGGTCTGGATGGTTGTCTTCAACTGGTTGTAATAGGTATGGAACATGACATTTGATTGCCATTTCTTTTTCATGTCACTGGAATACCATAGTGTACTGAACTTCACGGCTAGAGGTTCAAAGCGCTAGATGTTCGGGAAGGTCGCACCTTCCGGCATCTCCCATGTAATGAAAGAGATCAGCATTAGAAACTAGCTAAATTGGAACTCATATCCTTGATCTTGTGCTTCCCTGTAGTCCAGTTCCAACTGGTTCACCAGGTACTTTGCCCAATTCATTTGTAGGCCCTCCGTGCACTTCCCTGTGAGGTTGACTACAAAACCAATGACTTGGGTGGGTTGGTTCTTGCGAACTAAATTTTCTATGATCATTTGACAGCTAGGCGCACTGCGTCGCTCTGGATAGAGGCTACCTTGTAGCTTCACGTTCCCTTCTCAACATCTCCATAAGTGTCCTTGATCCTTTGGGCGAGAGCATGGTCCATGGCTTTTCCAGAGTAGAAATCCTGTGGGTCGGGTCCTTGCATGCTCAACCCAGCGATCCAATTTATTAGGGTTGGATCCACTGTTATATGTCGGTTTAACCACAAGTATCTGCCATGGTAACAAGACAACAACAACTTGACACATGCATTCACTTCTTGGTGCCTTTTGAAGTGAGGAATATTCATGACATTGAGCAGTGTGGACTGCGCGAGGTTCATATTCCATGACTAGGGAACTATATTTGAATTCTTTCCCTTTGTTCTGGTCAGGTATTTATGTGGGGCGAGCATGTTGTAGACCTTCCTGTCCCCGAGGTTGAAGTTGCTAAACTTCAACGCTGCAATCTTTTCTTGATTTGCACGAACTGTGCATATCCCTTTCGGGAGGTATGCAGTGACCAAAGTGTACGCAAACTCTCTAGGCACACTGTCTCGATTGATTGTGCCTCTCAGAGGTGGTAGATAGGCAGGTAAAATGCTCAAAATCAACTTAACATTCGTGAGATCGTCTCTGTGCTTGGTTCTCTTTTCATCGGCTGGCTAGGATGGTTCGACTTGAGCAGTTGACGGAGAGGCTGATAGTCCTCCTGTGGATGATGCTTGTACACCTGTGGATAATCCTCTCTCCGACATGACTCTTTTAGTCATCAGGTCGATCAAAACTTCTTCAGCAGCTTTCTTCGCGGCACTCAATTCTTTCGACATATGCACTCGAGGTGAACAATCGTGGGTTCGGTGAACAACCTAGATACAGTACTAGGACAAAGAGAAAGAGTGTGGTGATTACTGTATAAACTCAGCTTAGTTTGCGAGATCGAATTCTTAATTGGCAAAAGTGTTCTTAGTGCATGGCGTGGTGGGATAAATAGGGAACTTGACAACGGTTCACTTACAACGGGTATTAGCCTCCATTAACTTTTTTTTGGTCCATTATGGCGTGGTCCAACGGTCTGATGACGAACCATAATTGCCTTTCTGCTCGTTCAGAGTGCTGGTCAAATGGTTATAATGTCCCCAACGACTATATTTCTTCATCATGGCAAAGTGCCATGTATCGTTTTTATGATATCCTGGTGAAGCTCCCATTTTGCAATTTTTCTGTCTGCGAAGTTCTCTCTGGAACCTTCTGCAATTTTTTGATTTTAGCTCTCTTCTTACTTAACTTTCTAGCCTTTTTTCCAATGAGCTTCGTCTCGGTATTCCTCTTTCCACTCCGATTCTTATCTTCTTTGGTCATAGTCACTTCACGATGTTGAGATTCTTCCCTAGGGTTCCTGGATAATACTTCGTCGTTTTCTGGGGTAGGTACTTCAGTCTTCTATGGATCCGCTAGTGTTCTCTCAGCTTCGAAATCTGGGTTGCTAGTATTAAATCTGCTTTCCTGTTCTTTAATCAAGTGTGTGATCCTTTTGGTCATGAAATTTTTAACTCTTGTTTCTTCTGCTTCAAAACTTCTTCTTCTTCTTTTCGTCTGGCTTGATCTCTATCACTCCAAGGTTTTCTTAGTAACATGGTAAATGGGGCATTGTCTTCAACAAATTTAATAATCTCAAAATCTTCTTCTGTCGAGGTTCCATTAGCATTCATAGGTATGCGAGCAAAATTCCCACATAGGTTTATTATCTTTCCTCTGAATAGTCCTATCCCTCCTAATGAAGAGATCATAGCAGACTTCCCTATGTCTTCTCGAGTTCTTTTTGTCATGATATTCACCTGTGTTTCTTCATCCAAAACATAGTCAATGTCGAAGTCTCATATTCTTACTTCAATGCATTTTTTTTCTTTGAAGATATCTAATAAGATGACATGTCAATGGTCATTCAAGGTTTCATTTATTTGTAGGTATACTTTCTCTGATTCTTTCTGAGGTTCTGCCATTTTTGGATCTGCCTTAGGGTTTCCTCTATTCAGATTCATTTCTTCAAGATTAACAATCATTTTTGGGCAATCCAACACTTCATTGGTCCATAGCTTTACAACAAAGACAACTAGGTCTTTTTTCAGGGAATTCTTTAGCAAGATGTCTTGGTCTTCTACAACTATAACATAGGGTTAATCCTCTCTTTCTTTTACATGATCCCTAGCCTTTCCGGTACTGCGCACTAGAATCATGGTAACTAACCTGCAGAAAATTCTTTCTAGGATCCTGCATCCATTTGTTAGTCCAATCATTCTTTCTATGCATATGTATAACATATCTTTCACTATTCTTATCAGATCTACTCATATCAAATCTTCTTTCATCTATTAGTGCCCTAGTTTTCAAGCTAGGAAAAAACCTATCAAACATACCCAGATCCATACTTTAGAAACAAAAATTTATACTCATCTTACTTCTACAGAGCACAAAGCTTCTAGATCTAAAACTTTTAACTATTATTACCTTTTATCAGAGCACATAGCTTGTAGATCTTACCTCTTTTAATCAGAAATTCTCACTTTTTCCTTTCTTAGAGCACAAGGATTTCAGATCTTGCTTCTTTCCTTTAGATCCAACCTCCTTTCTTCAGATCGGGCTTCTTTCTTTAGCACAGAGCTTTATAAATTGAGTAGGATAATGCACACTAAGGAACATATCTATGCACAGAGCTTTCAAAATCTCAGGTCATATATTTTCACAAAGATTCTTCTTTCTCAGTTCCCAGCAATCACAGTTTCAGGTCTCAACAATGGAACCATTTCTTGGCATAGGGGCAGACCCAGAGTTCAGCGCTAAAACAGTGCACCAACAAAGCCCTAACTACTAGTCCTTTCGGCAACACCTGTGGAGCAGATGAAGTCTCACCCGAGCTAGAGGCAATGGTGGTTGCAAGACTCAAGAGTCTGTAACCATAGCTGGGACACAGACCTGTGATTGCACTAATTAATAAAGCACTTAGCACCGTCAGTTCCTTAAGATGCAATCAATATCCACTTCGCTGATAAAACATGGCTTCGCAACATCCACACTAATCTAATGTATTTAAGCACTTAACATAGGTAAATGGATTAGATCAAACAAATCAAGCACTAAACATAGCCAAATAGATTAGATCTAACATTCTCACATATAATAAGCACAAAGCATAAGTAGATCTATCTAATCATATCAAAGCACTTAGCAATTAACATGTGAACACATCAAGACAAGGCACAAAGCAACATAACACAGTATTTACGTGGTTCACCCCCACCCTGGGGCTATGTCCACCAACTCTTCTTCTTTATTGTCTTCAGTCAATCGGTTACAAGCACATAGCCTCAAAACCCTTTCTCTGCGTAGGACAGAACATTTGCGTAACTCACTACATCCTTCTTCCTTGCGTTACATCACTAAGCCTTCCACAATCTGCTACAAGGACCTGCACTTAGCGCTGCAAGTCTCTTACAGTCATGCATTAAGCACTTACAGACTCTACTTGCACTTAGCATACATTTATATCACATAAATGCACCACTACTTCTATCTAGTCTAAGCATCTATTTATATATACAAAATAGGCCTAAACATGGGTAAACCCACGGGCCGATGTCCCATTCCCGTTACATATTCCCACATCCCAAAAATGACTCAAAAAAGGGCCGAGATCCCATGATCTCCACTTCATCTTCCGCTCCTCCTTCGATAGATTGTCGAAGTCCCAAAATAGGTCAAGATGACCAAGAATCTCCCAAAGCTTGGTCAAGGACCGAAAAAACAACTCTGTTAAAAAAGTAACAAAAACTCTACATAAAGAGTGAAAACGTAATAGCAAAATAAATTTACCCATAGTATAAATTAAGTACATGATTATAAGTGGAGAAAACCCTTATGTGGATAAAAATCTTGAACTATATTAAGGGAGAGAAGAATGAGGACTTTATTAATGGAGAGAAAAATGGTTTACAAAATAGTCTTCTTGAACCTTAATGTTGGTTTCAAGGGTTTAAAATGTACATCCTCTTTTCACTGCTGCATCTTGCTGTGACTGCAACATCTTTCTGGATTTTTCCTTTTCTGTATCTCCTTCTCGTTGTTTCCTCGTTTCCCCCCCATTGCCACCAGAGAAACTCTGATTAATACAGGTGAGTTAAGCTTTCTTCCTTCTTACCTCTAGGTTTTGGATCTCCGATCCGAGCTTTTCATTTCTAGGGTGCAAATGCTTTGATACCAAAATTATCTGTTTTAACCATTGAGAAGAAAATTGTCTCAAATGGTTTTAATAGATTTTAGAAATCAAGACATTTCCACGATCTGAATGCTATCTCCATTTATAATAGGATAATTGTAGGCAAGACAATGTGTTTTCTTGGAAAAATACTGTGACTTTTATCTGTGCCATTAAAATCCACTACAACCAACAATATCTGAGGAAACATCTCTACTAAAACAGTAACAAAAACTCTGCATGAGCAGTAAAAATGTAACACAAAAATAAATAAATCCACGGTATAAATTAAGCACAGGATTAGAAATGGATAAAACCCTCTGGTGGTTAAAAACTCAAGGACTATACTAATGGGAGAAGAATGATTTACAAAGAAATATAGTCTTTTTGCACCATAATGTTCGCAGCAAGGGTTTAAAATGTATATCCTATATTCAGAGCTACGTCTTGTTGTGACTGCATATCTTCCCGACTTCTTCCTTTACTTCCTCTTGTCTCCCCATCCAACGCTGCCAGAGAAACTCTGACAAATACTGTTAAGTTAAGGTTCGTCCCTTATTTATAGCTATTTTCACATGGTCATCCAACCTGTGGTTTATGGATCTCTGTTCCGGGCCTTACACTTTGATGATACGAATGTTTTGAAACCGAAATTATATATTTTAACCTCTGACCTGTGGGTCATGGATCTCTATTTTGGGCTTTGCACTTCCAGGATGCAAATGCTTTGATACCAAAATTATCTGTTTTAACCTCTGACCTGTGGGCCATGGATCTCTGTTTTAGGATTTCCACTTCCAGGATGCAATAGCTTTGATACCAAAACTATCTGTTTTAACTACCGAGAAGAAAATTTTCTCCGATGGTTTTAACAGATTTTAGAATTCAACACATTGTCGCAGATTGAATATTATTTCCATTAATGTTAAAGAGAATAACTGTAGGCAAAACAATGTGTTTTCATGGAAAACTGTTGTGCCATGAAAATCTCTCGCAATTGACAATATCTGAACAAACAACTTTGCTATAGACTGAAAAATTACTGTGCGTGAACAGTCTAAAGGGAACAACAAACTACATGAATGCACACCATAAATTAAGCACAGGATTACACAGGAGAAAGCCCTGTCCGGATTAAAAAACTCAAGGACTATATTAATTGAGAAAAGAATGAATTATAGAGTTTGGTTACAAATAAATATAAAATATTCTCACATTGTGTTATTGGCAGCAAGGGTTTACACTGTACATCCTCTGTTCAATTTTGTGCTTTTCTGTGATTGCAACATCTTTCCAGATTCTGTCTTTTGTTCATCTCCTTTTCGCTGCTTTCTTGTCTCCCCACACCCCCAACACTGCTCGAGATAGGGTTTGTAACTGCATTTTCTTTTATAATCCAAAATTGGGACATATCAATATCCAAGGAGGTATTCTCTTCATTCGGTGGATGGACTTCCCTTAAGAGACAAGGTTTTAGCCTTTTAATCTCCTCTTAACACCCTCTATCAGAGTTTTTGAATGTTGCGGATGCTGGTTTGAATGGGGAGGCAGAGCCTTTGTTTGTCAAGCTGGAAGAAGATGATTCAAATCCATAACAAGGCGTGAAATCTTGTAGAAATCCACAGAGATAAGCATGAAAGGAGGCGGTTTGTAATGATATGCAAGCTTGGCTGCGCGTCATCATATAGATAAATCTATTTCACGCCATGGAAAAACATGAAAGGAGATGTCCATTCGCAGTAAATGATTGTTGAACAATGGAGATAGTAATGTATCCAAAGGATAGGTGACATGTGGATACTGTTAGAATATGATGGGTGTGCTAGTTTAACCATAAACAATATCACTATTGCCACCCAACCATAGGCCGAAGCCACCCGTGAGCACCTTAACCTTGATAGAGAATCATTCCAGAAGCAAACCCTAGGCTAGAGAGCCAAACAAGATAGCCCACCTCTCTCCAAGGATAATGCACCAAATAGGAGTAACAAACGCTGATTACAGAGTCCAAACAATAACCATGAGAGAATCCATGCCAAAATCGAAATCTGCTAGCTACAGCAGCTGCAACGATAACTCTCCTCCAAACTTGCGCACAAGCTGGCCAACTGTAGTGCACACAAGTGTTGCTTCTACAGTCCTGAGAATGCCTGCCAGAATGAAGACTAGCCTCCTATATTTATACTAAAATTGACAAACTTCCTGGGCCGACCTCTCATTCTCGGTGCCTATTTACTTANGTATATAATATTTCCTTTAGCCGACTTCTTCTCTTGGAGGCTAATAACCTAATACAAGTTATCCTCTTGAGCCGACTCATCTTCTAGGGTTATTAGCCAACTAATTAGGGTTTCTTCTTGCTTCCCGGAATATTCTATTCTCATCAGGTTTACACGTGGAGGTAAATACCTCCCGCAACTATCATAATATAACCACTCCCTCCTAGATAGGGAGGTATTGAAGGTAATGGTCTTGAGCACAAACATACCATTCACCTGGTAGCATCAACATAGTCGTATAGACTATCTCATGATTAGATCATGAGCGCCGTCATCATTATCAATGTCATCAACTGCATCATCTCTCGAAACCATACTCCATCTAATTAGACATGATGTTGGATGAGCCACTCACTCCATAGAGTAACACAAGAGCCATTATTCTAATCCAGACATATGTCCTAGAAGAATAAATGTCCTGGACTATTTTTTCGTCTGGGAAATCTTTGTCCATTGATCATCCATCTAGCTGATAATCATTTTCAACACTACTGATAGTCTTCAAGGCAATCAGAACAATGTCACTCAATAGAACACAACTGTGTCTATCCATAGTAGTACACAACTACAATCCAGTGGTACACTGCCACACCAAGTAGCACACAGATACTTGATCAGTAACATATAGTCACAATCAGTGGAACACATCCACTATAGTAGTATACATGTACTGTTCGGAGACATACAGTCTCCATAACAATCATATCATCAAACTTCACAGAAAAATATTGTTATGATATAAACTGAATCATCTGGGCCATTCTTCCACTCACATCTGTGAGATCTGGAAGAGCATTTGCCCTCAGAAGGTAAAACATCAATGATGAGCTATTTGGGCTATTCTTCTCAAGCAAGGAAGAATAATTGTCCCGATTTCTGAGCCTAGACCATTCACCTATCTGGGCCATTCCTCTGGCACTAAACAAAGTGCAACCTGGAGAGAATGAATATTCCCTAGGGAATGCCTATCCCTGATTGCTGAACCTGGACCATTCACCTATTTGGGCCATTATTCCACTCACATCTGTGAGATCTGGAAGAGAATTTTCCCTCAGAAGGTAAAACATCAATGATGAGCTATCTGGACTATTCTTCTCAAGCAAGGAAGAATAAATGTCTCGATTTCTGATCCTGGGCCATTCACCTATCTGGGCCATTCCTTTGGCACTAAACAAAGTGAAACCTAGAGAGAATGAATCTATCCTAGGGAATGCCTGCCCTTGATTGCTGAACTTGGACCATTTGCCTATCTGGGCCATTCCTTCGGCACTAAACCAAGTGAAACCTGGAGAGAATGAATCTTCCCTAGGGAATGACNCAGTCTTCTTGACAACTACTGAGAGTGACTGTCAAGAAGAGAGACTGTCCTAGAAAATTCCCTATGTTAACCACAAGGGGAATCTCTGTCTATGGTACATCAACATTCCATCGAACCATTTTCATTATGAAAATGACCATTGGATCTGGACTATTTTCCAAACTGGAAAATGCCTATCCGTCAGAAATCTCAAACCACTTTCCGAACTAGAAAGGAACTCCTCATCCTGGACCATTTTTCGAACTGAAAAATGACTGTCCATAAATCAATAACACATCAGTGCTCCCTCCTAACCTGGGATTCATCTCTTCCTTTTTCAATAAGGAATTCGTCTCCACGAGCTCCAACTTGAGTACAAAAAATCTTTCATCTTTAACAAAGGCTTTACCAAAATGTCTTCTTATCTTCTCATGTGTGAAGATATATATTGGAGAACCACTTCTCCTTTCTGGACTTCATTATAGAGAATGTAATTCTTGAACTCAATGTACTTCAGTCTTTCCGGAACACTGGTTTTCTGAAGGCTTCATATAGCTCTGATCATCATAGTTGAATTCAACTCTTTTGTTTCCTGCTAGCTCATAACATCGTGGCAAGGATCAAACTTGGAACATATCCAAGTGGTACTTCTTCTGTCAGCATGAGATATTTTTCATGGATTGGTAATCCATCATCCTTGAGTTCTGAGTAACCATTCTGATACAATATCTTTGTTATAGAAGGTTTTTTACCATGCTTCTACTATGCATAGGAGGCTCCACACCAAGTTGTTTGAATCCATACAAAACCTTCTTCCATCTTCATACAAGAGTCTCTTCCTAGTATACCTCAAAGCCTCGAGGTTGTTCTACATACGTTCTTTGTTCAATTATTCTGGAGAACAGTCTCTGCATTCATCTGATGTAAACTCCAACCCATGGATATTGCATACGATATAATGGCTCATGTAGAGGTATGTCTAGTTTACTAGAACAAACAATCATCATAGTCTTATCCCTCCATCTGGGAGAAACCTCTAGTTATGGATCTCGCAATGCTTACATTCATAAGTCTTCCATACACTGTTCTTCATCAGAACTTTCATTTCCTTTGCTTGATTGCTTTTAGTGAGTTTAGGTCAGGTTGGTAGTCTTGTGATTCTCGATACAATGATTGGTTGTTCTGTCTTTTCTTTCTCTTTTGGAATCTTCATGTTATTCCTTATGTTTTT
>JASDQU010882587.1:2145-13925 GCA_032191745.1 Picea mariana | reverse complement strand
CCATGGCGTGAAATACATTTATCTATATGATGACGCCCAGCCAACCTTGCATATCATTACAAACCGCCTCCTTTCATGCTTATCTCTGTGGATTTCTACAAGATTTCACGCGTTGCTATGGATTCAAATCATCTTCTTCCAGCTTGACAAACAAAGGCTCTTCCCCCCCATTCAAACCAGTGTCCACAACATTCAAAAAATCTGATAGAGGGTGTTAAGAGGAGACTAAAAGGCTAAAACCTTGTCTCTTAAGGGAAGTTTGTCCACCGAATGAAGAGAATACCTCCTTGGATATTGATCTGTCCCAATTTTGGATTATAAAAGAAAATGTAGTTACAAACCCTACCTCGAGCAGTGTTGGGGTGTGGGGAGACAAGAAAGCAGCGAAAAGGAGATGGACAAAAGACAGAATCTGGAAAGATGTTGCAATCACAGAAAAGCACAAAATTGAACAGAGGATGTACAGTGTAAACCCTTGCTGCCAATAACACAATGTGAGAATATTGTATATTTATTTGTAACCAAACTCTATAATTCATTCTTTTCTCAATTAATATAGCCCTTGAGTTTTTTAATCCGGACAGGGCTTTCTCCTGTGTAATCCTGTGCTTAATTTATGGTGTACATTCATATAGTTTGTTGTTACCTTTAGACTGTTCACGCACGGTAATTTTTCAGTCTATAGCAAAGTTGTTTGTTCAGATATTGTCAATTGTGGGAGATTTTCATGGCACACATAAATGGCACAACATTTTTCCATGAAAACACATTGTTTTGCCTACAGTTATTCTCTTTAACATTAATGGAAATAGCATTCAATCTGCCACAATGTGTTGAATTCTAAAATCTGTTAAAGCCATCAGAGAAAATTTCCTTCTCGGTAGTTAAAACAGATAGTTTTGGTATCAAAGCAATTGCATCCTGGAAGTGGAAATCCTAAAACAGAGATCCATGGCCCACAGGTCAGAGGTTAAAACAGATAATTTTGGTATCAAAGCATTTGCATCCTGGAAGTGCAAAGCCCAAAATAGAGATCCATGACCCATAGGTCAGAGGTTAAAATATATAATTTCGGTATCAAAACATTCGTATCATCAAAGTGTAAGGCCCGGAACAAAGATCCATAAACCACAGGTTGGATGACCATGTGAAAATAGCTATAAATAAGGGACAAACCTTAACTTAACAGTATTTGTCAGAGTTTCTCTGGCAGCGTTGGATGGGGAGACAAGAGGAAGTAAAGGAAGAAGTCGGAAAGATATGCAGTCACAACAAGACGTAGCTCTGAACATAGGATATACATTTTAAACCCTTGCTGAGAACATTATGGTGCAAAAAGACTATATTTCTTTGTAAATCATTCTTCTCCCATTAGTATAGTCCTGGAGTTTTTAACCACCAGAGGGTTTTATCCATTTCTAATCCTGTGCTTAATTTATACCGTGGATTTATTTATTTTTGTGTTACATTTTTACTGCTCATGCAAAGTTTTTGTTACTGTTTTAGTAGAGATGTTTCCTCAGATATTGTTGGTTGTAGTGGATTTTAATGGCACAGATAAAAGTCACAGTATTTTTCCAAGAAAACACATTGTCTTGCCTACAATCATCCTATTATAAATGGAGATAGCATTCAGATCGTGGAAATGTCTTGATTTCTAAAATCTATTAAAACCATTTGAGACAATTTTCTTCTCAATGGTTAAAACAGATAATTTTGGTATCAAAGCATTTGCACCCTAGAAATGAAAAGCTCGGATCGGAGATCCATAACCTAGAGGTAAGAAGGAAGAAAGCTTAACTCACCTGTATTAATCAGAGTTTCTCTGGTGGCAATGGGGGCGGAAACGAGGAAACAACGAGAAGGAGATACAGAAAAGGAAAAATCCAGAAAGATGTTGCAGTCACAGCAAGATGCAGCAGTGAAAAGAGGATGTACATTTTAAACCCTTGAAAACAACATTAAGGTTCAAGAAGACTATTTTGTAAACCATTTTTCTCTCCATTAATAAAGTCCTCATTCTTCTCTCCCTTAATATAGTTCAATATTTTTATCCACATAAGGGTTTTCTCCACTTATAATCATGTACTTAATTTATACTATGGGTAGATTTATTTTGCTATTATGTTTTCACTCTTTATGCAGAGTTTTTGTTACTCTTTTAACAGAGTTGTTTTGTTGGCCCTTGACCAAGCTTTGAGAGATTCTTGGTCATCTTGACCTATTTTGGGATTTCGACAGCCTGTCGAAGGAGGAGCGGAAGATGAAGCGGAGATCATGGGATCTCGGCCCCTTTTTGGGTCCTTTTTGGGATGTGGGAATATGTAACGGGAATGGGACATCGGCCCATGGGTTTACCCATGTTTAGGCCTATTATATATATATAAATAGATGCTTAGGCTAGATAGAAGTAGTGGTGCATCTATGTGATGTGAATGTATGTTAAGTGCAAGTAGAGTCTGTAAGTGCTTAGTGCATGACTGTAAGAGACTTGCAGTGCTAAGTATAGGTCCTTGTAGCAGATTGTGGAAGGCTTAGTGATGTAACGCAAGGAACAAGGATGTAGTGAGTTACGCAGATGTTATGTCCTACAGGGAGAAAGGGTTTTGAGGCTATGTGCTTGTAACCGATTGATTGAAGACAATAAAGAAGAAGAGTTGGTGGACATAGCCCCAGGGTGGGGGTGAACCACGTAAACATTGTGTTATGCTGCTTTGTGCCTTGTCTTGATGTGTTCACATGTTAATTGCTAAGTACTTTGATATGATTAGATAGATCTACTTTTTCTTTGTGCTTATTATATGTGAGAATGTTAGATCTGATCTATTTGGCTATGTTTAGTGCTTGATCTGTTTGATCTGATCCATTTACGATCTGATCCATTTACCTATGTTAAGTGCTTAAATACATTATATTAGTGTGGATGTTGCGAAGCAATGTTTTATCAGCGAAGTGGATATTGATTTCATCTTGAGGAACTGATGGTGTTAAGTGCTTTATTAAGTAGTACAATCACAGATATGTGTCCCAGCTATGGTTGCAGACACCTGAGTCTTGCAACTACCCCTGCCTCTACCTCGGGTGAGACTTCATCTGCTTCACAAGTGTTGCCGAAAGGACTGGTAGTTAGGGCTTTGTTGGTGCAATTTTTTAGCGCTGAACTCTGGGTCTGCTCCTATGCCAAGAAATGGTTCCATTGTTGAGACCTAAAACTGTGATTGCTGGGAACTGAGAAAGAAGAAGCTTTGTGAAAATATTTGACCTGATATTGTGAAAGCTCTGTGCATATATATGTTCCCTAGTGCACATTATCCTACTCGATTTATAAAGCTTTGTGCTAAAGAAAGAAGCCCGATCTGAAGAAAGGAGGTTGGATCTGAAGGAAAGAAGTAAGATCTGAAAGCCTTGTGCTCTAAGAAAGGAAAAAGTGAGAATTTCTGATTAAAAGAGGTAAGATCTGCAAGCTATGTGCTCTAATAAAAGGTAATAATAGTTAAAAGTTTTAGAGTTGGAAGCTTTGTGCTCTGTAGAAGTAAGATGAGTATAATTTTTTGTTTCTAAAGTATGGATCTAGGTATGTTTGATAGGTTTTGTCCTAGCTTGAAAACTAGGGCACTAATAGATGAAAGAAGATTTGATATGAGTAGATCTGATAAGAATAGTGAAAGATATGTTATACATATGCATAGAAAGAATATTTGGACTAACAAATGGATGCAGGATCCTAGAAAGAATTTTTTGCAGGTTAGTTACCGTGATTCTAGTGCGTAGTACCGAAAAGGCTAGGGATCATGTAAAAGAAAGAGAGGATTAACCTTATCTTATAGTTGTAGAATACTAGGACATCTTGCTAAAGAATTCCCTGAAAAAATACCTAGTTGTCTTTGTTGTAAAGCTATGGACCAATGAAGTGTTGGATTGCCAAAAAATGATTGTTAATCTTGAAGAAATGAATCTGAATAGAGGAAACCCTAAGGCAGATCCAAAAATGGCAGAACCTCAGAAAGAATTATAGAAAGTATGCCTGCAAATAAACGAAACCTTGAATGACCATTGACATGTCAGCTTATTAGATATCTTCAAAGAAAAAGAATGCATTGAAGTAAGAATATGAGACTTCGACATTGACTGTGTTCTGGATGAAGATAAACAGGTGAATATCATGACAGAAAGAACTCGGGAAGCCATAAGAAAGCCTGCTATGATCTCTTCATTAGGAGGGATAGGAATATTCAGAGGAAAGCTAATAAACCTATGTGGGAAGATTGTTCGCATACCTATGAATGCTAATGGAACCTCGACAGAAGAATATTTTGAGATTATTAAATTTGTTGAAGACAACGCCCCATTTACCATGTTACTAATAAAACCTTGGAGTGATAGAGATCAAACCAGACGAAAAGAAGAAGAAGAAGTTTTGAAGTAGAAGAAACAAGAGTTAAAAGATTTCATGACCAAAAGGATCGCACACTTGATTAAAGAACAGGAATGCAGATTTAACACTAGCAACCCAGACTTCGAAGTTGAGAGAACACTAGTGGATCCACAGAAGACTGAAGTACCTACCCCAGAAAACGATGAAGTATTATCCATGAACCCTAGGGAAGAATCTCAACATCGCGAAGTGACTATGACCAAAGAAGATAAGAATCAGAGTGGAAAGAGGAATACCGAGACGAAGCTCACTGGAAAAAAGGATAGAAAGTTAAGTAAGAAGAGAGCTAAGATCAAAAAGTTGTAGAAGGTTCCATAGAGAACTTCGCATACAGAAAAATTGCAAAATGGGAGCTTCGTCAGGATATCAGAACAGTGATACATGGAACTTCGCCATGATGAAGCAATATAGTCGTTGGGGGCATTATAACCATTCGATCAACGCTCTGAACGGGCAGAAAGACAATTATGGTTCGTCATCAGACCGTTGGACCACGCCATAACGGACCAAAAAAAAATTAATGGAGGCTCATACCCGTTGTAAGCGAACCGTTGTCAAGTTCCCTATTTATCCCACTGCACCATGCACCAAGAACACTTTTTCCAATTGAGAATTTGAGCTCGCAAACTAAGATGGGTTTATACAGTGATCACCACACTCTTTCTCTTTATCTTAGTATCTTAGTATTGTATCTAGGTTGTTCACCGAACCCACGATTGTTCACCCCGAGTGCGTATGTCGAAAGAATTGAGTGTCGCGAAGAAAGATGCTGAAGAAGTTTTGATCGACTTGATGACTAAAAGAGTCATATCGGAGAGAGGATTATCCACAGGTGTACAAGCATCATCCACGAGAGGATTGCTAGCCTCTCCATCAACTGCTCAAGTCAGACCATCCTGGCCAACCGATGAAAAGAGAACCAAGCACAGAGACGATCTCACGAATTCTAAGTTAATTTCGAGCATTTTACCTGCCTATCTACCACCTCTGAGAGGCACAATCAATCGAGACAGTGTGCCTAGAGAATTTGCGTACACTTTGGTCACTACATACCTCCCGAAAGGGATATGCACAGTTCGCGCAAATCAAGAAAAGATTGCAGCGTTGCAGTTTAGCAACTTCAACCTCGGCTACAGGAAGGTCTACAACATGCTCTCCCCACATAAATACCTAACCAGAACAAAGCGAAAGAATTCAAATATAGTTCCCTAGTCATGGAATCTGAACCTCGTGTAGTCCACACTGCTCAATGTCATGAATATTCCTCACTTCGAAAGGCACCAAGAAGTGAATGCATGCGTCAAGTTATTGTTGTCTTGTTACCATGGCGGATACTTGTGGTTAAACCGACGTATAACAGTGGATCCAACCCTGATAAATTGGATCACCGAGCTGAGCATGCAAGGACCCGACCCACAGGATTTCTACTCTGGAAAATCCATGGACTTCTCTCTCGCCCAAAGGATCAAGGACACTTATGGAGATGTCGAGAAGGGAACGTGAGGCTACAAGGTAGCCTCTATTCAGAGCGGCGCAGTGCGCCTAGCTGTCAAATGATCATAGGAAATTTAGTCCGCAAGAACCAACCCACCCAAGTCACTGGTTTTGTAGTCGACCTCGCAGGGAAGTGCGCGGAGGGCCTACAAATGAATTGGGCAAAGTACCTGGTGAACCAGTAGGAACTGGACTATAGGGAAGCGCAATATCAAGGATATGAGTTCCAATTTAGCTAGCTTCTAATCCTGATCTCTTTAATCACATGGGAGATGCCGAAAGGTGAGACCTTCCTGGACATCGAGCCCTTTGAACCTCTGGCCGTGAAGTTCAGTACACTATGGTATTCCAGTGACATGAAAAAGCAATGGCAGTCAAATGTCGTGTTCCATACCTATTACAACCAGTTGAAGACAGCCATACAGACCGAGCCTCGCATCACGCAAAATACTCTCCACAGGTTTCAGCCTTTAATGAAATTGAGCACGGACCGCCATTTCATTTATATTATAGTGCGCGTTGACGAGCAAAAGAAGCAACTTCAATATTACTACAAGCTGACAGAGGAGGACTTAGAAGAGATTACTAAAGACTGGTCACCGGACCTACTCATTCCAGTAGTTCATGTGGAGATGTCCAACATTGACAGTCCAGAAGCAGTGCATGATACACCTGGACCCAGCAAGACAAATAAAAATGAAGAACCCCAAGACGTAAGCAGTACCTCAACAAAGACTTCTTCCATCTCACCTGAGAAAGGAGGTTATGATGGAGAGATAGAGGGTGCAGAAATTGAATAGAAGAAAGGCGAGGTTACACTGCCTAGAGACAAGGAGGATCCCTCGAAGAAAAGGAAGGCTTCCCCCCTGAAGCCTTCTTCTCAAAAGAAATCAAAATCCTCTATGACCAAAATGCAGACTACCCTCACCTCAGATGACTTCGATTTCATTGTAGCAACCCTGAATGATGCTTCGCTGGATATAGCAGAGAAGCAAGAGGCTAAGCAGGAGGAGATCTACAATCGAATTAAGGTTGAACTTCAAGGGGTGCAGTAGGCACTACAGTCCAAATGCGTAGTTTCCACTGCACCTCTTCCATTGGAAACACCAAAACTGGGAGATGAGTCAGCTCAACTCCACCAAATTGTTGATACAGACGAAGCTCGCCTTCAACGAACAAAGGAGGAAACACCACAAGCTACCCAGGCTTTATCACAAGTACAAGAAGACCTTCTAGAGCAACGCATTGCTACAGAACGGGAAAATATTTCTCTCCAAGCGAAGTGGGATGAAGAAAGAGCACAGGTGCAGCAAAGAAAGGAACAGTTGCTCGTGGAGCAACTCAAAGTAAAGGAGAGGGTCAACAGAGCACTTCACTCTGTGACAGTTGTAGAAGTAAAGGTCGAAGAGACAGTCCCACAACAGTTGGCATAACTTGAAGAAGTGATTCAAAAACTACAGCAACGCATAACATATTTGGAGCTATGCACAGTGCCCAAGACCCCACAAGATGTAAGAGACCAAAGGGAAGCAACCGCCAGGAACACAGTTGACAGACTAAAAGTTCTTTCCCTGGAGTGCATGCAGTTGAGTAACCATAGTGCCCAAACGTATGAGAAGCTCACTGAGAACCCAGAGTTATAGGCACTAGAGTCGCAGCTCCAGGAAGCGAAGCAACATGCAGATACACTACAAGCGCAGCTAAAGGCCCTGTCAGTTGTAGACAGAATGAAGAGATCTCAAGAGCAATGCACTGCCTAGTAGTAGATCCATACGATCCAGAGCAAAGTTATGGAAATAACTCAATGGCTCCAACCTATGCAAGATAAGGCCTATCAGTTGTTTACAGAGGTTGAAAGTCGAGGAGCAGAGCTAGAACAGGTTTTCACCAAAACAGAACAACGCCTAGAAGGGCCAGTGAATGACACAGTGATCCATGAGTTCGTCGAGAAAGAGGCCATGGCAAAGTAGCAGGTCGAAGCAGCTCGAGCCAAACTCGAGGTGTTTGAAGAAGAACTGATCAGACTAGAGTGACTCGGGGAGAGTCACAGGTGAGTGTTGGGGGCTTGTTGGCACTTGACCAAGCTTTGGGAGATTCTTGGTCATGTTGACCTATTTTGGGACTTCGACAGCCTGTCGAAGGAGGAGTGGAAGAAGAAGTAGATATCTTGGGATCTCGGCCCCTTTTTGGGTCCTTTTTGGGATGTGGAAATATTTAACGGGAATGGGACATCAGCCCATGGGTTTACCCATGTTTAGGCCTATTTTGTATATATAAATAGATGCTTAGGATAGATAGAAGTAGTGGTGCATCTATGTGATGTGAATGTATGCTAAGTGCAAGTAGAGTCTGTAAGTGCTTAGTGCAAGAATGTAAGAGACTCACAACGCTAAGTGCAGGTCCTTGTAGCAGATTGTGGAAGGCTTAGTGCTATAACGCAAGGAAGAAGGATCTAGTGAGTTGCGCGGATCTTATGTCCTGTGCAGAGTAAGGGTTTTGAGGCTCTGTGCTTGTAACCGATTGACCGAAGGCAATCAATAAGAAGAGTTGGTGGACGTAGCCCCAAGGTGGGGGTGAACCACATAAATATTGTGTTATGTTGCTTTGTGCCTTGTCTTGATGTGTTCACATGTTAATTGCTAAGTGCTTTGATATGATTAGATAGATCTACTTATGCTTTGTGCTTATTATATGTCAGAATGTTAGATCTGATCTATTTGGCTATGTTTAGTACTTAATCTGTTTGATCTGATCCATTTACCTATGTTAAGTGCTTAAATACATTAGATTAGTGTGGATGTTGCAAAGCCATGTTTTATCAGCGAAGTGGATATTGATTGCATCTTGAGGAACTGACGGTGCTAAGTGCTTTATTAAGTAGTGCAATCACAGATCTATGTCCCAGCTAAGGTTGCAGACACCTGAGTCTTGCAACCACCCCTGCCTCTACCTCGAGTGAGACTTCATCTGCTTTGTAGGTGTTGCCGAAAGGGCCGCTAGTTAAGGCTTTGTTGGTGCACTGTTGTAGCATTGAACCATGGGTCTGCCCCTGTGCCAACATGTTTTCTCAGATATGGTTGGTTGTAACATCTTTAATGGTGCATTTAAACGTCACAACATTATTTTCAAAAAATACATCATTTTGCCTACAGTTATTCTATTTTGTACATATTGAAATAGCATTTAGTTTGGGCAATGTCCTAATTTCTAAAATGTGTTAAAGACCTGGGATAATTTATTTTTCCTTGCTGGTTAAAAATAATTAATACCGTACAGGGAGAAAAAAATTGAAGCACTTGCCAATATGGTTAAGAATCAAGGTCTCATTTACACTGGCAGCAGTAAAAGAAAAAATTGAAGCCCTTCGCAATATGGTGAAGAATCAATGTCTCATTTACACTGGCAACAATAAATGCATCGGAGCGTTGGTGACCTGAAAAGAGAAATTTCCAGAGCTGTGGGTGTGATGTTCTGAACTTGTCAACCACATCCACAAGAACAAATTAAATTGAAAGATCAACTGAAGTATATATAAAGAATTGCAGCAGATACTGGAACAATTGTTATATCATCATGGAATTAGTGACTTAGTGTATTTTCAAAATTGTTTCCCAGCTGAAGTTACCAGAAACGAGATTGAAGTGAAATCTTATGGCCATGGAAATCCCACTCAGCAAAAATCTAATATGAAGATTGATGATGTTTCTTTGGAAGTTTAAGAGGAAAAGTCAGAATAAGAATGTTTTCCAGAACTTTAAAAGACGAGAACACTGTTCTTGGGGTATTTTAGACCTCACAATGATGATGAATCCAGGGGGTTTGTGGTATGTCAAATGATGTGGGATTCTGAACCAGATTGAGAAGTATGGTTGTCTTTACATTAATTTGTAATTTAATTTATTCTTCAAAAAAAAATGTAAGCTGAAAACCTGAAATAAAAAGTAACCATTGACCACATATATAGTATTTTGGATTACCAGTGGTAACCCTTTTTTTTCTTTATTTATTTACTTATTTTTTTTAATAACCAATTTTCTCTCCAGTTTTTATTGTGTGTAATGGGAATAACAAATGGGATCCCATTTTCTATTGTGTTTTCACATAGAAAATACACTTTCTCTCCCCTCTATTTTTACTGTAAATTTGATGATAACAGAACCATTCAGTTTTTCAGATATTGGTTATTGACTAATACGAATGTTTTATTTGTCATTCGTTCCCAAGATTAACTGTTTTTTCTATCCGAAAACAATTCTTTTCCAAAGCTCAAGTTTCGTGGACTTCGCATTTGCATTTTGATAGGGATGCGAAGCTTCCATAATGATTAGCTCAACGCCAAACAATATAACAGAAAGGGATCTCCATGAGAATAATATAGCTCATAATTCCTTCGACGCTATCGTCAAGGTGAAGAAAGCAATGGATACTGTCTGCCCAAGAGTTGTATCATGCGTAGACATTATAGCTCTAGCAACAAGGGATGCTGTGAGATCGGTAAGGAATTCTGAGTGTCATAAAAGTTGAGCTTAAAATCAGGAATTCACCGTTAGATTTAAAGATGTTCTGGTTTGTTTGTAATACCTGGGAGGACGACATTTCCTGCTCTAAACTTGTCGGTGTTGGACTTGGTTGTATTATCAGTTACAAGTGCCAAAATTCGTCCATTCTATTAAAAGTGCCATAACATAGCAGTGTTACAAGTGCCAAAATTTGTCCATTCTATTACAAGTGTCATAATATAGGACTGGATATATGTCCATTTAATTGCAATAATACAACACAATGATGATAAGGAAAATTATATTTTTTTCACCTTTTCAAAATATATATATATATAACTTTATTATATTTGGAAAAAAAAAATGAGTTTTAAAACCCTCCTAAAACAAATTCTCCATAAGAATGTTTTGGGTCTTTAAATTATTCCCATGCTCCCCATCAATACTCTTACCAAATATTTTTACTCCATTAATGCTCTGAAAAATATATTTAATGGGCTCCCACTATTAAAAATCAATTATAATTTAACTTTATGTATAGAATTTAAGTTTCATATAGTTAAGATATCAATTAATTGTAATAGAATTTAAATTTGTATATTTTAAAATTAATTAAAAATTTATTTTAATTTAACATTTTATTTGAATGAATATAGATTTTGGATTCACAAGTTCAAATCTAGAGGGGGTAGGGTATGTATATCTCTGTAGAGTCAAATCTCTAGGAGGAGAAGGTCTGATTTGATGCCTGGCTTTGACATAACCTTAAAAATAGATTATTATTATAAAACAACATAGAATTTTGTGTGTGTATATATATATATATATATATTGAATGGGCCTAATGGTTAAGAACATGTGTTTCCTCTTAAGAGGTCACAAGTTCAAATCCAGAGGAGGGTTAGGGTATGTATACCTCCGTAGACTTTACCAAAGTGATTTATATGAGTTCATATAGTAAGTTGACGAAGTGATTTATATGAGTTCATATAGTAGGTTGAAAAGAGAAACTCTATGAAGATAAAGGAGGGGTGAGGTTCATCCATTCTCCTTTTTTGTCCAATTACTAAAACCCAAGTAGTGGTGTCCTTCTAGCACTTCCACCTATGCATGTATCCAATGCTTATACCATGAAGAAAAAGCTCAAGAACAAAAAAATATCTTTAAATATTTATTTCTAAGTAATTTTCTTTGGAACAAAATATCTTTATTTCCAAAATTGTAATTTTTTTAGGATTTAAATATTTTTATTCTTAAATTAGATATCTTTATTTTCAAATTTTTAAATTGTTCTTGAATTAAATATCTTTGTTTACAATTTTGTAACTTGTTTTGTCTTGGAATTAAAGATC